>PVKC010001842.1:0-47443 GCA_004027635.1 Crocidura indochinensis
AAAAAAAAAAGATTGTTTTGTGCTTGTTATTTTTTTTTCCCTCCTGCAGATGCACAGTAAATATTGGGGTCATTCGAAAGGAATTTCCTTTGGCTAAGAGATACAGGGTTTCTCGACCCTTGCCATATATTGTCACGGGATTGACTATAGACTCCTTTCAGGTTCGTTTTGTTTTAAATGATCAATTATTTTGGGTGGCCAACTTTCTCTTTATTTTTTCATTTTATTTTATTTTTTTTTTGGTTTTTGGGCCATACCCGGTGACGCTCAGGGGTTACTCCTGGCTATGCGCTCAGAAGTCGCTCCTGGCTTGGGGGACCATATGGGAACTGGGGGATTGAACCGCTGTCCGTCCTAGGCAAGTGTAGGCAAGGCAGGCACCTTACCTCCAGCTCCACCGTCCGGCCCCACTTTCTCTTTAAAGATATAATCATTGTCAATGTGATGTTATTTTAATGATTAAAATCCATATTTAGTAGTCAAATGTATAAAATTTTTATAGCTGAGTAGAAAATTCTAAAATAAGTCAACTTAGGATCCACTCAGGAGATAACTGACACTTAGTAATTCTGTGCAGAAATTATGTGGGTATGGTCATGACATGACCAGTGTCAGAAAACAAGCTTGTTTTATTCAAGAAGAATTTGTACTGAAATTTAAACTTTCTTTCCTTTGCCTCTTTTCTTCCTAACACATACTATTAGAAATCTGTTGAGTTAAATACAAAGTAAAATAAATTTAAGAATCTTTTGTAAAAAAATATATATATATATATAAATCCTCTATTATTAATTTGATAATAAAGATCTCAGATGGCTTTGAATTTTTTACTAAGTTTTGATTGCTGAAAAGTGCAGATTTTAATTTTAAGCAATAGTTGATAGAATGGATGGGGCCGGGCAGTGGCGCTGGAGGTAAGGTGCCTGCCTTGCCTGCGTTAGCCTAGGATCGACCATGGTTCAATCCCCCGGTTTCCCATATGGTTCCCCCAAGCCAGGAGTGACTTCTGAGAGCATAACCAGGAGTAACCCCTGAGCGTCACTGGGTGTGTCCCAAAAAACCCAAAAAAAAATAGTTGATAGAATGGCTTAACTTTTTTCCCTTGATATGTTTTCTTTCTTGTTCGAATGTGCCCTTTACTTATTTCTTATCTCTTCTGGTTGTTCCTAGTGGTTTCAACTATTAAAATTCAATTGTTGGCCCGGGAGATAGCATGGAGGTAAGGCGTTTGCCTTTCATGCAAAAGGTCATCGGTTCGAATCCCGGTGCCCCATATGGTCCCCCGTGCCTGCCAGGAGCAATTTCTGAGCATGGAGCCAGGAGTAACCCCTGAGCACTGCTGGGTGTGACCCCCCCAAAAAAAAAACACAAAAAAAAAAATTCAATTGTTATTATTTCTATTATAATTATTTAATTTTTATTATTTGGGGGTTGTTTTGTTTCCTGACTGCTGTGGATGCACTGAATGGTCAGTGAGAAAATCCTAAAAATGCTTAGAAGATCCTATGAAATGCAGGGATCTAACTAGTGTTGGTCGAGTACAAGACAAGTGCTTACTCTCTGTACTATCAATCAACCAAGAATATTTCTATTATTAAGCTATAAATTAAAATTGACTTTAATTGAACTTGTCTTTTAAATTAGTTACACATTTATTTTCCCCTTTTCCCATTCCATCATTTCCTTCTTGTTTTTGCTATGGTTAAAGGTCACACACATATACATATCTGCATATACACATGTATGGCTGTGATGCTTGCTCATTGACAACTCCAAGTCACAATGTCCATCTGGGTTGGTACTCTTTAGTAGTGAGATGTGGCACACTTTCTGATTGTAGTGACCACAGGATTTTCTGTGGTGCTCAATGTATGCTCACCATTGATTGCCTTTCCTGTTTTGGTGTTTGTTTATTCAATTTACTATGCTTGATAGCTTTTACATCACTAAAATTTTGGTGCTTATAAACATCTGGCCAAGGCTATCATATACTGCAGATGGTCATCATTTTCTTACAATATCCAAGGATCATAGATAGCAGAGACTCAAATAACAGAGCAGTCAGAATATTATTTGAGCATATAGAGGCATCAGAGATTGAACTTGCAATGCAAGTTCTCTAGGCAACAAAAACCACTGTTGAGCTCTGTCTATACACTCCTGTTTCATTTTGGAAAACCACAAATAGCCATGCTCAGCGATTACTCCTGGTGTGGACTCTGGAGTCACTTCTGCTAGAATTTAGAGGAACAGATTGGTACTAGGGCAAGTGGTCTAATACACGAAAATAAGCAGGTACTAGACGATTATTATGGCCTCTCTTCCTCTTGAGTTGCATAGTTACTCAACTTTAAATGAAGACTCAGCTCTGCATGAGTGGAATCATGATTATTTAAAGGCTTAAACTTGGAGATCAGTATGAAGTACAAGGTTGGGGGCTTTAGAAGACATGTTCCCTTCTCTCCCTGTCGAGATTTTTCTGGATGTAACTCCAGAGGTCCCAGAGAATCACTGAGTGTGGCTTTCTTGGCCACTGAGTACTGTGGAGATGGCTTTGATTGTGTTAGATATATCTGGACATGAGCAGCACCACATCTACCAGGCTTTCCTGTTTTGTTGTTCAAGAACTGAGTGATGTATCTGCCAGACACTACTTGGAAGGGTTCAAAAACAACGATAGTTACAGCAAAAACCTTAAACCTGCCGTGTCACTCACTTGTTCTTGTCCTTAGTTTAGAACAAACCTCAAAGAGTTCTTAGAACATATGCTTGAATTCTACTCTATAATGTAGGCATAGGTAGACAGCAGGCTCTTCAAGAAAAGAATACTTTTGTCTATCTAATGCCAGTGAACATTTTTATTGATGGTTTTAATAAAATGAAAATAAACAAGGAGAAAATTATTGGTATTTGAGAAATACCTACCTTCATTTCTTGATAGTTTAAATTATTGAACCTATTTTCTATAGTTCTGGCAATTTGACCAAGTGTCCTGCCAAGTTCTTAATTAAAATATAAATTGGTTTTATGAATAAAATTGTTTACACTCTGGATACATAAATCTGTAGGGACATTGGCAATTGATATCATGCACATTTGTAAAGTCAAACAAGTAAAGGTGAGTTTCAGTTTTAGAAAATCCACTTTGATGAATGGAATTATTCAAAACAGAGATTACCAATCTAAATAGAACGATTATGTTGAAAATTGTCAGAAAATTTGTTCTCTAATGCATTTTGTTCGTACAAATTCTCGCTAAAAAAACAGATAATCGGAGAGATAGCATGGAGGTAAGGCATATTTACCTTGCATACAGAAGGACGGTGGTTCAAATTCCGGCATCCCATATGGTACCCCATGCTTGCCAGGAGCGTTTTCTGAACAGAGAGCCAGGAGTAACCCCTGAATGCTGCAGGGTGCAATCCAAAAACAAAACAACAACAACAACAACAACAAAAAATAGAGATAATCCACACTGGTAGCATGTGTTTATTTGAAAGTCTCTACTTTTAGACTCAGATAAATAAAATTCTTTCATGATCTCTGAGTTCCTTCTCTATTCCTTGCAGGGCTCTTTCCAATATAGACAATTTATGGGTAATACATGCATTAAATGCACTTATTATCCTGAAAATCAATTTTATACTAATGCATCAAATATTTAGCTTTACAAACAGGATGCACATGTTCTTCTCCAAATAGAGTGTCTTTCTTAGGGAACTGGGAAGATAGCACAAAACTAGGGCGTTTGCTTTGCAAGCAGCTGATCCAGGATGGATGATAGTTCGAATCCCGGCATCCCATATGGTCCCCATGCCTGCCAGGAGCAATTTCTGAGCCCAGAGCCAGGAATGATCCCTAAGCACCACAGGTTGTGACCCAAAAATAAAAAAAAAAGAATGTCTTTTTTCTTTTTTATCTCTGAGATTAAAATAAGGGCAACCCTGAAATATGAGTGTCAGGGAAGAAGGGACTCAATCCTAGAGGCAGGAGATTGAGAGTGATTCCCATTCAATGGCGCTTGGAAGATATTTGTAATAGTCTTGGAAAGAGAGCAAAAAAGAAAATAGCTTTCAATATAAAAGAAAAAAGGGGGTCCGGTGTGGTGGCACAAGCCTTGCACACAATAGCCTCGGACCGAACCTGGTTTCATTCTCCTGTGTCCCATATGGTCCCCCAAACCAGGAGCTATTTCTGAGCACATAGCCAGACGTAATCCCTGAGTATTACAGGGTGTGGCAAAAACACCAAAAATCAATCAATCAATCAATCAAAATAAAAAGGTAGAGAAACTGATGGATATTGACTCTGAACTCCTACTCCCCCCAATATATTCTCTATAATCACACCAGTACTAGAACAAAAGGAAAGGATTGCAACGATGGTTGTTAGTGTGTCTTTTTATTCTTTAAATTATAAATCTTATTTTTATTTTTTTGGGGGGTCACACCCAATGACGCTCAGGGGTTACTCCTGACTTTGCGCTCAGAATTCGCTCCTGGCTGACTTTGCGCTCAGAATTCGCTCCTGGCTGACTTTGCGCTCAGAATTCGCTCCTGGCCTGGGGGACTATATAGGGCACCCAGAAATTGACCCAATGTCTGTCATGGGTCAGCCGCATGCAAGGCAAATGCCCTACTACTGCATCATCGCTCTGGTCCTAAATTATAAACCTTGAAGTAACTGAATTTATTTTAAAATAGAATGAGAATAGGATTTCTATGGAAATCACTTTGCTTACCTTATTCCTTAAAATTTTGTTCTAGACCAAATAACTATTTTGATAAAATATCAATCAAGTTATTGTTGGAAAGTCGTCTTAATCATAATCATAAGAACTATTATATTTCATTCTAAGGAAAATCAGTAACCAAGTATGCATAATATAATGTAATGTATTTTTCTCAGTTTTCTTTGTTGTTTTGGGTTTGGGAACCATACCCAATCAATGATGCACAATGGATAATCTTGACTCAGAGCTCAAAAGTGACTCCTGTTTGCACTTGGGAGATCATGTATTATGCTAAGGATTTAATTGTGGTCAGCTACAAACAAGGTTAGTAAATTCCCTGCCCTAACCCCCAATCTTTCTCCTTTCTTTTAAAACCAATCTTCTAATATTTTCTTTTTGGTGTCCCCAAAAAGGGTACTATTTGAGTTTTTACCTAAATTTTGATTTATTTGATATCAAATAAATAACAGGTGTTGCTGGATATTTAGGTTAATACAAATTTGACTTTACTGAGAAAGGTCTTACTGAGTATATATTTTGAAACGTATACCCCTTTTCTGATGATGCAGTGTTTCTTTTCCAATTTAAAACGAGAAATCTGGGATTTAGTTCAAAAGAAAAATTTAGGGTCGTGGTTCAGGGGATTTCTACTTATTTATTTTTTATAGTTTAAGAGGAATTAAGGATATAAAATTAAAAAAGTCCCCACACTTAGCTCATTAATTGATGCATGCATGTCTTTAAAGATTTTGTTAACTCTGTGATAATAAGAAAAGAAAGTGATGCAAATTTTGGGTAATTTACTTCAGGGCAAAGGATACTACAGGGTTACTCTGATGGCCCCATTACTTGACATTCTAATATAAATGAACATAGGCAGGTCAACCAAAATTAAAGGTTGAATTGATTCTATCAAATCAATCCTGAATCTGAACACAATGCATATGACAATATGGAAGCCTTCAGGAAGCTTTGCGAATTAGTATTATTTTGTAGGGAATAAGAGAGTGAAATGTGTCTTAGCAAAGGACGAAAAAATAATTTCAGCTTTCATTTTTCTAGGGAAGGCGGAAAGAAGGTATTATTAAATTATCTCATTAATACTAAACAGAAATTTTAGTTTTGTCTAAATTTCGACTTCAGGGAGGGAAAGAAATTTTATGTAATAAGTACTGGTGTGTTTAGCCTTGAACCAAGTCATTTTTCAGAGACTTTACTTTTTTAACAGTAGTAAGACAAAAAGAAAAGTCTTCATCTACTAATAAAGGCATTAAATAAAATAATTCCTGCAGTATTTCATATGTTCTCACTTAATGCAAGCATTCTTAAATGAGAGACCATGCATATTTTCTGCACATGAGCAGACTCAACAAGCAAGGTAAAGATCTTGGTGATTGTATCATTCTAGGCATTTACAACATATGTCCACTTGTCCTTACAAGTTGGCATCCACTGCATATATACATGATAACATTTAAAATAATAATGATAATAATAATTTGTGCTGTTATAGGCAGAGAGAAAGAGAGACATAAGGCACAAAGAGGAAAGATAATGACAGGGAGTTGAAACAAGCAGCAAATTGCATTACAAGATGATCATTGCAGGGTGCTGATGGAGTCCAAGTGTTATTGTGGGGAGATAAATAATAGGACTGAGATAGCCCTTCTATATATTATCTTTCTGATGCCATATAAAATTTATTCTTCTAGTTACAGGAAAACCATCATTTAATTCTGGAACTTGGTTGAGAGACAGAGAGTCAAAGATAAGTAACGAGAGAGAGAGAGAGAGAGAGAGAGGGAGAGAGAGAAAAAGAGAGAGAGAAATCAGATTCAGTATATAACAATGACAGCTGCAAGGTTGGTACAGAGCAGGTAAGAAATCATTCATTTCTATATCCAGAGCATGAGCAGCTTATGAAACCTTTGGTTAGTGTTTCCAAATTTAGCTAACTCATACACAGAATAACGGGGTAGGAGTGATGAATAATTTTCAACAAGTGATCACCAGTTTTTCTAATCATGCAAGTTTCATTAACCATTTAATTTTTTTAAATAAAACAAACAGAAATTTGTATTATGTAACAATCCAGTTTAATATTGTTATAATTATCAAAAAAAGGACTGTCAAATATCACTGAATATCAAGTCAAAATCTCTAGGGATCTAAAACTAGTAGAATAATTTGACCTAGGTGAAGGCAGTGATGATGAGAATGTCGGGGTTCTGTTTACCTTGCTACATAGAATTCTGACAATACATTAGAAAGGGACTATATAGAATGGCAAAGTAAGTGAATATATTACATACAGAAAGTTCCAGAGACAGTGTGGAGAAGGACAATCTGGTGTAGTATATTGTGTGACAATGAAGCTAAACTCCAAATTTAATCTTATCTCTAGCGGTTTCTCATCATTTAGAAAGTTGCAGGAGCTGTGTGGAGGGAGACAAGCTGGAGGCTTGTGTGATGTGACATAGAAAGCTATATCCAAATTTAATCATATTTCCAGTGGGATTTCAGTGAACAGGTGGTTTATGGTACATTGAAATTTCCTTTTGTTGTTGGTTGGTTTCTATGAGAAAAAATGAGCACTTATAAAGAACTTCAATAGAATAGTATGTAAATGTCTTCATTTTTCTGTAATATTTATAAAACTTAGAAACACAATTCTGTTACATTTTATAAAATTGTGTCAATTTATTTGTACATGTTTCAGTTTTTCTTTTTTTCCTTCAAAATCATTTAGAATGGCATCAACATGAAAATAAACAACTCTGTGTATAACTATTATCTTCTTCAGAGACGTTTCTGAGAGAATTATGATATGTAACATTTTGGTAAAAGAGAAGGAACCTTCCAGGTATGTTCAGACAGCCTAATGGGCCCTTTCCAGCAATTCTCAGCTGATCTAATTCAGTGGTTTAAGAAGAAATCCAAGAATGCCATCCTGCACAGCTTCTGAGGCACCAGTAATTATCTGGGGCCCTCTGTTGGTGTTCTGGGGCCTCCAGTGACATTCTCTGATGCTTGAGGAACCATTAGATTCCTGGGACTGGAAAGGCAGTCACATACAAAGCATATGCCTTACTACTAACCATCTCTATAATTTCATAATGAAAAATTTGGGGAAATTTGTTTTATTTTGGGCCCATTTCTGGCTGTGCTCAGGATTAAGTCCTGATTTCATGCTCAGGAATCATTCTTGAAGCTGCTTGGGGAACCATATAGGCTACTTGGTAAAAATAAGGGTTGAGCAAGTACAAGACAAGTACTATTTCTTCGTGTCAAGTTATATTTTAAAACTGTCACAAATTTGGGATGAGTTACTTTCTAAAAACCTATAACTTCCTATATTCACCAATAATTGAAATATTTCCTTTACTTCAAAATTTCTTTGGGATGAGGCACTGTAAATTATGATATTTGTTAACTGTGTAACTCGATTTTAAAACTAAAATATGACTATTTAACAAGCTTTAGCAGTTTGAGTTGTTAATTTTTAGAAGGTCATGGTGACTTTCTAACATTCATGTGAGCTATGTATATGAGTAGTTTCTCTAAAATGGATTAATAGAAGGTTTCAAACAAATTATCCGGAGATATACTAATATAATTATTTTTGAAAAGGTTTCTGCAAGACCTAAATGAATTAATGTTTTTAACTGCCCTTGGAAGAATTCCTTGCATTTAAAAAGGACTGCATATATTAATTTTTATTACTATTAGTGGCTCAATGGCAAATTCATCAATTGGGCAGATAATTTATAAGTTCGCATAACTAAAGAGAGTTTAGAAACTGAGGAGAAAAGTGTGAATAGATATTTTTATTATTGTATTTGCTATTCTAGTTATAAAGCGTATGTTTTAGGGGCTGGAGTAGATAATGTATTGGCGTTGCATGTGGCCAGCACTTAGTATGGTCACCCAAGCCCACCAGAAGTGTAGATGAGAATAGAGTCAGGAGTAAGCCCCGAGCATTTCCAAGTATAACCCCATATAGAGACAAAAGAGCTATGACAGTTAAGATACATTACTAGATTGCGCCAAGCCAGGTTCAATTTTTGGCAGCAATGAACTTCAAAGCACCCCAGTATGCAGCAGTTCTGGAAGCTTCACCACCCATGAGGTGACCTCATTCTAGGATAAGAACAGCATAACCTATCTGTGTTCTTTTGAATTGAACCACAAACCTGGTTGACCAAGAAATGCCAGTGGAGCCCCCAGATTTGAACAATATTTGGGTGTTTTCCTCTTTCCAAAACAAAGCCAAGTAAAAATACTTTGGTTTTGTTAAAAGAAGACGTTCGAAACAGAGGAGGAACGTGTCTATTAGTCAAGTCAATGCAATTAGTTATTTAACGTCTTGCCAACTTAAAGGCAGCTGTTCAGACATATCATAGAAATATATAGGGGTAGAGACGCAAAGATTCAAATGTATGGAAAAGTGTCAAGAGAGAGAATTTCAAAATGTTACTGGAGTTCGCACTTAGGTTAGGACATATGACAGGGAAGGATAGTTTTACCACTGTGGTCAGAGAATAAAGGAAAGTCAAAGGAACATAGAGCAAAGGGACTGAGAGGCCTCGGTTGACAGGTCCTGGAGGTTCTTTGATTGACTAGAGAGCCTCAGAACTGAAAGCAGAACTGCAGACAATGCACTGTTGCCCTAAGCAGCTTAAGTAGGGAGAGCCTTGTTATCCACTAGAGAGGTCAGCTTGGTTACAGGGCAGGTACATCATGCACTAGAAAGGACAGATAGAGTAGAAACAGGAGGAGTGACTGTATACTGGAATGAGAAAATCAGTGAGGGAAGAGGCTTGACGTAGATATGAAACAACTAGAATCCTGAGACAACTACAACTTCCCACCAAATCTTTGCAAGAATTTTTTTTTTTTTTGCACCATAATGACGCACAGAACTCAAAAACCCACAGGAATTCAAGACTTTTTGTTAAGAGAGGGCAATGGAACTGAGATGTTCCCAGTTTAACTGCTGTCTCTTTGCCCCCATGCAATTCATCCTGTCATTCTTGAGGCATTTCTGCTGTCATTTCTCATCAAGAGAAGAACAAAATTACCAAACACTGAACCTCTTATTAAAAATGAAACTCAACGAAGAAAACAAATAAATGCTTTCTAATCATGTAGGGTGATAAAAGAAGAGGAATTTTCTTTTCTTTACGTTTTACATAGTAGAATTAATCTTCTAATAAGTTCTGTTTATTATTTTTTAAAAATAATATGGAAGAAAAAATAGACTTGTTCAGTTGTTATGTTATACGAATTGTAAAATATCTGTAATCCATAGTTATATTACTGTCATTCTAAAAGCTTGACTACAATGAATGCATAAATTTATAATTGCATAATTAAAATGATCATAAATAAGTTATATAATATAATTATAATCAGCAATTTTAAAACTTAAAGCATATGACTACTTTACAGGAGCACAATTTTTATGAAAGTTATCAAAATAAGTATAAGAGTAAGATATTTATAGGCTGCATAAACTTAATAGAGAGGGGTAGTTGTTTTGTCTGAAGTGACTAATGAATGAATATTTTATATCTCAATGTTTTATGTTTAATTTTTAAAACATTTCTTATTCACTTAAACTATTTGCTGGAAAATATAATACTTATAAATATATTCCTCCCATACCAAAGTCACTTGTCATCACTTATTTCCACAATTCTTACCTAACATGGCTATATTAGGTGACAAGTGTTTGTTTTAATGTTATGTACAATACAAGATAAACTAAGTGTGTCTATTCTATTTGCTGATAGGTTTTCTCTCTTAAAGTTGCTCAATGAATGTGTTATATAAGTTGTGCCTTTGGCAGCCATCCAAAAAATCCAAGTAGGATTTTATTCTTTCTTTTGAATTTGAGGGTTTAACTACATGCACATAACAATGTGCAGTCCATTTTTATGCAAATGGTTTTAAAAGGCAATGTGCCCAAAGGGCTGTTTTATAGCATTATTTGGTTTTATTTCTTTGCAATCAATACTAGACTGCTAACATGGCCATGTAAATTCATGAGAAGTTTTCTTACTGAAATCCAAACAAGGTCATCTACTTTTGAAGATAAGTTAGATAAAAGTGACACTGTCCCTACACCAGTATTAAAACTATTGTGCATAGCACCTTAATGAAATAGTGACTTGGCTTCATTTTATAAAATATGTCATATGTTATCTTTAATTTTTTTCACAAATTTAGGTTTCTGAATTTTGGGGATGGGGTAGGATGGACACACCATACCTGAAAATACTCAGGGATCATTTGTGATTCTATGTTTGGGGATTACTCTTATCAGAACTAGGATGACCATGTACAGTACTGGGGATCTAAAGTTGGTCAGCTATGTGCATGGCAAGTGCTCCCTGTACCATCATCTTTCCTGCACTATATTTGGATTTCATTAGTAATTATGATGAAGGCATTTTGAACAAGTTTTGTTATAAGCTATGTATACTTTTCCACTTTTAGTATATTTTCTAAGTGGTAAATTATGTTCCCCTACTTGTTTTTTGGTTTTGTTTGTTTGTTTTTGGGCCAGACATGTTGATGCTCAGGGTTTGCTCCTGGCTATGTGCTCAGAAATCACTCTTGGCTTGGGGGGACCATACGAGACACCAGGGGATAGAACTGCAGTCCATCCTAGGCTAGTACTTGCAAGGCAGACCCCTTACCTCTAGCACCACTGCTCTGGCCCCTCCCCTACTTGTTTTTTTTAATATAATTTTTATTTTTAAACATGTTGGGTTATATATCGTTGTCAATCATATTTTAAGTACACATTAACATAAAATCAGGGGAACTCCCATCACCAAAAAGTCCTCAGTCCACCTCAGTTCCAATCCTAGTTCCCATATCCTCTCCCCTACCGCCCCCAGAACTCATACTTGTTTACAATACAGGGGTACCTCCTACCTGTAAATATGTCACGTGGACTCGACTTAGACCACAGGTCCCCTACTTGTTTTATCTATAATGACTTGAGGCAGTTTTTCCAAGCCTAAGAATGCATTCAATTGATAGACTTTGTATTGTATTTTAAAAACATAATAAAATATTTTTAAATTGGTTGTTTCCAGTTTAACAACAAGATGCCCTTCAACAGATGAATGGCTAAAGAAACTGTGGTACATATACACAATGGAATATTATGCAGCCATCAGGAGTGATGAAGTCATGAAATTTTCCTATATATGGATGTGCATGGAAATTGTTATGCTGAATGAAATAAGGCATAGGGAGAGAGACACACAGAATAATCTCACTGATCTATGGGTCTTAAGAAAAATATTATTATTATAAAAACATTATTATTATAGTGTCCACATACAAGAGCTGGAGGGACCAGCTCAAAACATGAAGCTCACCACAAAGTGTGGTGAGTACACTTAGGGAAATAACTACACGAACAACTACCATGACAATGTTAAAGAGTGAGAGAAGTAGAATGTCTGTCTTGAATACAGTAAGGGGTTGGGGAGGACGAAGAAGGGGACATTGGTGATGGGAATTTTACACTGGTGAAGGGGGGTATTCTTTGTATGACTGAATGACTGAAACACAACTACAATCATGTTTGTAATTCTGGTGTTTAAATAAAGACATTAAAACAAATCTAAAAAAAGTAAAATTAAAAAAAGAAGAGAAGTGAGAACTGAACTTTAGAGAGGAAAATAATATATATTTTATATTACATTTTATACCTTTTTATGACACATTCTATAAAATTTACTTTCAGCAAAAATACTCAATAAAATATCCAACTTCTCAGTTGTGAGATCTTGGTTATTGTTGTTGTTTTGTGTATTTTCATAGCTATCACCCTTATCTCTTTTTTTTCCTACTCTTCCTTGCTTATGCTTCAAAGAAAACATCAAAATGAAGCTCATGATCACTTTTGTTGTTGTTCTGTGTGAATCTGTATGTATGTATATGAGACACCCCACAATATGTTTTACTCCATTTCCTTTCTTAGTCTCATATAAAAATAGCTATGTGTAAACATAACTGACTTACATATAAATTAACTCCATGCATTCTCCAAAATACTAGAACTCTTCAATTCACCTTGTAATAGTGCTCTAGAACATATACTATGTACATTTGTTCATTCTCAATAATTTTAGTTGCACAAACCTAGGTATTCTTTATAGCAAAGAAAAAGGGGACATGGAGGAATAAGAACTTTACCCAAACTTGCAAAACTGTTTAGTATATCCTAGAAAGAGCCATCATCTTCTGCATCATACACCATCTCCAAAATTTAGAGCATGGGGGCCAGAGTGGTAGCACAGAGGTAGGGCATTCCATATGGTCACCTGAGCCAGGAGTGAATTCTGAGCACAGAGCAAAAAATAGCCCCTGAGCATCACCGGGTGTGACCCAAAACAAAACAAAGCAAACAAAAAATTCACCAAAATTCTAGAATGCAAAATACATTATTTCTTAAGGAAGTGAAATTGAACCAGAAAGCATGTGGAACTCACATGAAACTCACAGAAACTTTGAACATTTTTTGGGGGGGCAATTCCAGTAGCGCTCTGACTTACTCCTGACTCTGCTCAAGGATCACTACTGGAAATGCTAATGGCACAAGCTAGGGATCTAGGAATTAAACCCAGGTTGGCCATAGACAAGGAAAGTGCCTTGCCCATTGTACTTTCTCTAGCCTATGTCAAAATATTCAAAGTTTTCTTGTAAATAGAAGTGCTCAAAATGCTGGTTGAAGCTCTGGAGTAAAGTTAGAGGAACCCAGATGCTGCTATCAGAAATGCTGAGATAGAGCTTCACCGGATATTTTAAGAGTTTTAACTTGAGTCACCTTATGTTTTCAAGTCTTAGCTGATGAAATGAGAATAAATATATTCAATTTCTCTTACCTTTATCATTGGGAGGTCACAAAGAAATAGATTTATGTATTTGGGCAGTGTATATATAAAAGATTAAGTAAAACATGGTACTGAGATGAATAAATCTTGGCAATGAATTTTAAAATTTCATAAAGTCAGGGTCAGAGACACTTGACAGCACAGCAGGGAAGGTGCTTGCCTTGCACATGGATAGCCGGTGTTTGATCTCCAACATCACATATTATACCATTGAGCTGCCCAGATCCATCATTTGTAAAGAGTCAGGAGTAAACCCTTATCATGTCAGATGTGCCACCCACCCTCAAAGTCATAAAGCTAAGATGTAATCTGAAAAGGAGTTAAGTTCACTAGCTCCCACCTACAATCTGGGGTTTCCAGCTCAAACTCTAAAGCCATAAAGATTCATCAAAATTTCGTTTTCTAATCCATCCTACCATACTGTGCTTCTTGATTGATGGATTTAAACACTGAATCAAACATTCATGACTGTACATCTGTACAGTCAAGATAAACACAGTCACAAAGTCAAAAGCTGGAAAACAACCTTACCCTTTAGACAACACTGGGTGGCCATTTTTATAGAAGGCAGCATCGATATGAAATTTATAAAAGACTATAATAAAAGATGTTTATTTTTAATGACCAAGTAATCAATACTTCAGGAGGAGTTTATGGTCCAAAATATATAGGAATATCTGATGGATCATCAAAATTTTTAAAACAAGTACTAGTATACATAGAAAATTACTGACAGAAAACAATAGCAAAAGGAGATGAGATCTAAATAGTACTAAACAATATTCACAGATGAATCCATTAACTAGAGAAAAAATTAAAGAAGAAAATACTGGCCTTGAAGGAAGAAAAATATTATATAAACTTATATAAGCTGCATATATAAGTACATGATATTTACGTATATACATACATAGACATATCCAAATGTTGAATACATGCTTTTCTCCAGTATTCTTAGAACACTCCCAAACAGATCACATGTTGTATCATAAAACATAGCTCAATAAATTCCATAAAATCAAGTCCTGAAGTGTCAAGTTCTCTAGGAGATTGGTTGAGGTTTGATTTCCACCGAGCTCCCAGACAGGAAAGGCAGTTCCCATTTTCCTGTCTGATTAGGTCAGGGGTAACAGTTCCAATTGTAGAAATCCACAGGAAAAAATTCATAGAGTGTAAAGGTACAAGAATGGGTTCAGGAAATACAGTGCTCAACCAATGAATTCAAACCACAAAAGCTTTCTGCTCCTAAGATGGAGTGCAGCTCAGTGGAAGAAGACTGAAGAATGAGCACCAGCCTTCCTCAGACCCTTGCTTTTATTGACAAGAATCTGGTACCACCCTAGTATGGGAGCAGAATACCAAGTAAAGAATAACCCAATATACTATCACCAGTACACACCCTAAGGTGAGGTACAATAATTGATTAGGTTAGGATCAGTAACACAGCAAAGTAGATAGAAAACATGTCAACTATCATCTCAGAAAATGGTGCATATTAATCACAAACAGAAGCTGATATAAAAGACAAACTCAGAAATTAAAAGTATTTAGTATATATACTTGAGTATAAACCAACCAAGTATAAGCCAACCCCCTAATTTTACCCTAAAAACTGGGAAAACTTAGTTTCTCAGTATAAATTGAGCTGGAAAATGCAGCAGCCACTGGTAAATTTCAAAAATAAAAATATATACCCAAAAGAATGACAATAATTGAGTTATCAGTAGGTTGAATATTTTTCAATGTTTATTGCTAAAGAAAAACGGGAAACTCTTTTAAACTTAACTTTAAAACGTTAAGTATAGTGCAGAGAACTGTAGCTTAACAGGTCATCAAGCTAAATCACAAAGGTTAAAATCCTTCAAAACTGGAGTCCTCCTCCTCCTCATCATCTGAATGTCTGAACAGAACATCACCTGTATCTGATGTGAGGGTATCAGCACAGACATTGTCATCATCACTGAGTTCGCAGATATCATCCTCACTGCTCTCAGTCTCATACAAAAGCACAGAATATCGTGGGTTAAATAGTTCAGTGGATCCAGTTCAGTTCAGTCGTGACTTGTGGACTGAGCTGAAGCACCGTCGCCTCCAGCAGATGGTAGAAGATGATTGGAGACTGCGTGCCTTTTATTTGGTGCACGCACACCAAATCAAATAAACTGTATGACCAGTGTATAAGCCGAGTTCAGGTTTTTCGTACACATTTTATTCAGGAAAAAACTAGGCTTATACTTGAGTAAATACAGTAAATCAAGTTACCATTTATCAGAAATAATTTACTAAATAGGGAGAACCCAAACTCCAATTTCTACTTCCTTTAAAATATATGAACTTGGAACTTGAATAATAGCACAGTAGTTAAGGCATTTGTGTAACCAGTGTCTATCCCACTTCTACCCTTACATTGCATATGATCTCCCCAACCCAGACTGTCAGGAGTGACTTCTGAGTACAGAGCCAATAGTAACCCTAGTACTGCCTAATATGACCCCAAAACTAAATAAACAAATAAAAAAACAAAAATTATGAACTTCACTTCACAGAAATCATCAAACCAGAAAAGATTGGAAAAACTCAATGAAAATGAGCTTTGCAGAAATGAGCTCTTTATACCTTTTCTTTCCTCTGGGTGAGAGACACTTTTTCCTTCCTTGGTGTGCTCTGTTCAAGTAGGGGTGAGTAACTCCTTTATCTTATTAGTCTTTTAAGAAGTTGAGTAAATTAAAATACCTTTTCTAAATTATTTTTAAATGAAACTTCTTAACAGTATCTTATTTGAATGTTGGGGGCAGGAAATACAAGAGCCTAAATGCACGTGGAGATTGGAACTAAAGTCTTTGGTCAGTCATCTTGTCTCTGATTACATATTCATTACTAATGATAATAGAAAAGTACAGGGGGTATTTGATATAGCAGAGAGAATAAGGCATTAACCTTGCATGTGACTGACTTAATTTGATCCCTGACATCCCATCTAGTACCCTGAGCCTCACCAGGAGTGGTTCCAATCACAGAACCATGAGTACGTCCTGAACATAGCCAGATATGACTCAAAATAAACCTCAAAATAACAGTAAAAACAACAGCAAAGCAATAATAAAATAAAAAAAAGAAAAGTACAATGAGAGAAGAGAAGATTTGCATACTCACCGGTAATTAAATACTATATGGGGTGGGAAAAATATATATAATAAATTTTTTGGAGTTGAAAAAGTACAGTAATCTCATTTCTTCTTTTCTACCTACTTCAAAGTTCTTTCCAACATTCTTTTTCAGAAACAACCTCCACAATTAATTTGGTGTTTATTCCATCAAACTATTCTCAACTAGATCTATACAAAATCTATGTTTTCTATTGTTTAGTTTCTTTATGTGTTCAAAAATTCACAGAAATTTTTTAGCATGCAGCAACTTCATTATGAAATTTAAATTTCTATACCACATACGTTTTGGAGATTTTCCTATAACTATATCTCTAATTCAATATGTTATTGAACATATAACTGATGCTATATATAATATTTAAATAGTTTTAAACATATAACTAATATTTGTCCACTCACCAACTGATGGCAAAGCTATTCAGGATATACTTTAATAAGCAGCTTTGCTTATTATAGAAAATCTTCATTTTGTCCACAGGGGGAAAAATATCGCTCGACATGCTTCTTAGATCAGAGGCCTGCCAAGATTCCAGGCACGTCCCTTATGTGATAAACACACCTTGCTTCAAAGTGTTTCAGATTTATTCTTTCGCTTTGAGCATCAAATCTTTTTGCAGCACCGCATTTTTAAAGGACACAATGAAACAAATATTTTGGATTATATTACCTGGACTTAATGGTATCTTAAAAGATCTCTAGTTATTACAGAAGAAAGCTCTAAAATTTTGTCTATCAGCTGACACCCAGACTGTCTTTTCAGAAATGCAAATGTTATCATCAAACTCTTTGGGATAAGTCTTTCAATAAGCTGAAATCCTATGACTATCAAATGAGAACCAAATTTCTATTATACCTCAAAGTAGATTCATTGCCCTCAACTTCTATTTTTCTCTTTGACAACTTGATATGTGCCCCTGACCTGGTCTCTAGCTACACTAATCTCCCGAAGTTTCCATTCTATACCTGATAGTTTTACAGGTTCATCTTCGTTACCGCTGCTCTTCTGCCTTTCTTTTGTGCTCACTGAACATGTTCAATTCTTGTTTGTTGAAACTGTTGGAAGCACACAGGGAGACCCTGATGAGATGCATTAGAATAAGTCACCGTGTCTTTAAGCTAAAACAGCACAAAGGCAAAAAATTCTTTGAAATGCAGAACCCCATTGAGGCTGATACCCTTTGAGATTCCAAATTGCCAGCGAACTCCCTAAAAAGAGATGTTTCCACAGAAACAAATGGGATGATAAGAATATTTTAGAAGACTATCAGCAATTGCAAGCACTGTTGGTAACTCCTTAGCAACCATTTGGGCAAATCTTATTAAAACTAACTTTACAGAGGCAAATGTATACATGTATTCATCAGTAGCTTTATGCTTCTGTGCCTGGAATGTGTTATCTTTTTTCGTAACACACATTCTCCATCTTGGAATTTGCTGGAAACTCAAGTATATACTCTCAGCTCTTTCTTCACTAGGTGGAGAAGATGTGATGTCACTAGAAGGTGTTCCTCCTACTTTCTCTCCCCTCACTTTTCCAAGTAAATTTCTCTTTATTATTCACCTTCTTCCCCAAATTCTTTTCTGCCATTGCAGTAGTCAACAGCGAAACTCAAACCTGAAAAAAACCTGTTAGCGGTCAAGAATGACTTTTTTCTTCTCCAAAGAGCAACTTTCTCAGTCCATTTTAAATTCCATGGGTCGGAGGCAGGAGAGATAGCATAGGTTAAGATGTTTGCCTTGCATGCAGAAGGTCAGTGGTTCAAATCCTGGCATCCAATATGGTCCCCTGAACCTGCCGGGAGTGATTTCTTGTGCCAGGAGTAACCCCTGAGCGCTGCTGGGTGTGATCCAAAAACCAAAAAAATTATTAAAAAATTAAAAAATAATAAATTCCATGGGTCCCTGGAATATCAGATGGTAAGGATTAATTTCTATGCCTTGCAGGTCAAGTGGAACTCAGGCATAATCTCATGACTTAAAGTAGGTTTAATGGAACAGAAGTGTCAGCACCAGATAGATGCTTATGCTAAATTTTATACACTTTTCCCTAGGGTGAATGAAACAGAAGGTACTACTAGATTGTCCTCTGAAAGCATTACCTTTCTTCTCTCCACTTCACATAAATCACCTGCACAAAAACCTTTGTTTCTATTTGTTATTCCTAGTCATTTCTATGAGTTTTTTGATTATACAACCATTGTTTTTAAGATACGAATTAACAAAAAATGTAAAAGGCAAAATGTACACCAATTAATGTTTTGGCCTAGATTTGAAAAATATAAAACAAGTAGTATAGACACATAAATAAACGTATAAATAAATAAATAAATAAAAATAAATTGAATCAAGAAGTGTCTCTTTTTATTGCTTTTGGGCAGGGGCACACCCAGTGATCCTCAGGGGTTACTCCTGGCTGTGTGTTCAGAAATCGCTCCTGGCTTGGGGGGCTATTTGGTTTGACCAGATCGAACCCAGGTCTGTCCTGGGTCAACCACATGCAATGCAAGCACCCTACCAATGTGCTATCGCTCAGGCCCCAAAAGATGTCTTTCAATGTATGAGGCTAGTAGCCAGGACTCCAAGCACTGGGTATATTCTCTTTCAAGAGACAAAGCTAAAGTCTGGAGCTTTGAAAGTGTACCCCATTTTTCTTTGTATTAGCTCATCTTACACCTGTCAGAAAATCTCACTGGTTACAGGATCCAAGCAAATTCCCTTCAGGGACAGCTGTTTGAGAATTCACATGAAATAGTTTGGAAGACTATGTTTTTTCCCTGAGCAGATTCAGTCTATTGTTATTCACTGCATTGTACAGATCAGTGTGGAAAGAAGACAAATCTTGCACTTTAAGCCCTAGTCATTCCCTCCAACTCTAAGGAAAATGTCATGAACTGCATTGTGTTCCCACAAATTTATTTCTTGAAGATCTATATCATAGTCTAACTTATTTGATCACTATCTTATTTGCAGAAATACAATCACCCAGTGTTCCACTGAAGTCTACATTATTTTTATTATTTTTATTTGTTGGTTTGGTTTTGGGTCATACTTGGCAGCACTCAGGGGTTACTCCTTGCTCTGCACTCAGAAATCACTTCTGGAGGGCTACAGAAATCATATGGGATGCAGGAATCTATTGGGGGCCATTCCACATAGACTGCATGCAAGGCAAATGGCTGACTGCTGTTCTATTGCTCCAGCTCCAGTATACTTTTCTAAGCAACATAAGTGACCCCAATTCCATCCTAGATTACTACCACCCATATCAGTCTTTCTATCTTTCTCCAACTCTTTAAGAAACACTGCTCTATTCTTTTCTACTTCAGACATGCTTGTATTTGAAAATAGAACTCTTCAAGAAGTGCTAAAGCTAGAATGAGGTCGTTATTTTTTTAATGATGCCAGAAACTTTAGCACAATTGTACCAATTAAAATATAAGAATAAATATCATTTAAAATGATTAAAATTAAAGTTAGCCTCATAATGCCATCTGACTTCTAAGAGGTACAGCAAGTTTGGACATATGGAAGCAAATCAGGATGCAGAGATCCAAAAAAATTCATGTGAGGATAAAGAAAAGGCAGCTTATCTGCAAGGCAACAAGAACAAAGTTCTGAGAAAAAACTTAGTTTCCAGAAACTTTGAACTTGAACATTATACCTTTGAAACAGGTAAAAAATATTGTTCAGAGGGTCTGAGCAATAACACAGTGGGTAGGGAATTTGCCTTGCACATGGCAGACCTGGTTTCCATCCCCAACATCCCATATGGTTCCCTGAGACTGCCAGGAGAGATTCCTGAGCACAGAGACAGGAACAGTGATCTCTGAGCTCCAACAGGTGTGGCCCAGAAACAACAAACAAAAAAGAACAAACAAGTGATGTTTATGACTCTCAGAGTGATAGCACAGCAGAAAGGGCCCTTGCCTTGCATGTGGCCAATCTGTTTCATCCCTACATCATATGGTTTTCCTGAACCCAGCCAGGAGTAATCAGTGAGCACAGAATGAGGAATAAGTCCCAAGAAAACTACAAGTAAGAAGTAAAAAAATATATGATCGTTTTTACAATACCTGGTGTGTCTTTTTTTTTAACAGAAGCTTCACCGGACCAGAATTTATTTGGTAAGATTGGGCTGGAGCAATATTACAGTAGATAGGGCACTTGCCATGCACACACTCAGCCCAGACTCCATCCCCAGATCCAATATGGTCCACCAATCATTGCCAGGAGTAAATCTTGAGTGAGGAGCAAGGTATAACTTCTGAGCATTGCTGGCTGAGGTCCAATAAAGAAAAATAAAGTTTGTAATTACATATGCCACAGGAAATAGTGCAGTGCACTTATTCAGCAATGTTTCCTTCATCGGATGCGACAATCAATGAATTTTCTATGACCACTTAACATAAAATTTTTTCTGTCCTAATAATCTATTATCACATAATACTGACTCACGATCTATATTATGCTTATGCTTGTTATTGGGGCCCTTATGAACCATCCCTCTGCTCTATATTTTATCACTTGACTTTAATTGAAGGAGCTGGAGGGAGAATAGAAATGTATGCCTGCACTGCACACTTTTAAATAACCAATGCCAAGAATAGTTCTTGGAAGAGAGTGATTGTTAAATGATTATTGATCTTTGAAAGAAGACCAGTTTCAGGATAAGGTCATCTTCAAATGTTTATGCAGAGCTAAAGGGTGCAGTGACAGAAATACATCCATTGTAGTAAGAAATGTAATGAGAGTTTGTTGATTGAATTAGAAAGCTATGGAATAGCCTCTTCAGATAACCTAATAATTGCTGAATTTTGTTCTCTTTTTAAATTCAGTACATAAAGTTTTTTAAATTTATCAAACATGTATAATGCATGCTGTGTTCCAGGCATGGTTTTCAAAGTTTATAAAAATTGACAGTCTTCAGCACAACCCTTTGCCAATATTTCAATACAACGAAAGCAACCTCGTAAAAAAAGTAACTTCTGGGTGATAATAAGGGAGAGAAGGATTGTTTTAAGCTCTGCTAGTCAGTAATAACTTTGGTATGGATTTGATGATGAATAGATCATTTAAGACTCAGATTTAAAACAAGAAAGAAGTCACCATTGCTGATCTGTTTTGGAACATATGGGATATATAACGCAGAGGTTTTTATTTTTTATAATAATCATTTTTATTTTGACCGAAGTAGATTACATATCTTTCACAGCAATATTTTAGGTACATATTGACATTGAATCAGGGAAATTCCCACCAATAAAGTTGTCCTCCCTCCATCTCAGGTCCCAGCATCCATCCAATCTCCCCTCCCCTTACCCTGGGGGCTGCTAGTATAAGTGGTCCCCTCTGCAACTGGCTTGTTGTAGATTGGGTATCGATTCTGTTGTTGTTGGCTTTGGATCTGGTGTTTAAGACCTATCATTTTTGTTACTACTTAGTGCTCATACAACTGTTTGGTCTTGGTTTTATTTCTGTATATTGGCAGACCCACAAGACACTTGTTTGAGAGATGATGGACTTGTTTACTCTTGGCCCGCTAGACAGTAGGAGCCTTAGGCTTACACCTTACAAATAAATTTTTATTTTACTTTACTGGAGAAAATACAGATCCAGGCACATCTGCATACAGAGGGTAAGGCTTGCTCACCCAATGAAGGGACATCCCAGAAAACTTGTCCAACTTTTATGTTTGAGAGAGACATTACATCTATTACCCATGACAAAAAACAAGTATGCACTTTGTTCTAAAGGAAGCTTCTTAGTCTGACTTCTAAAGCTGTTTTCATACACAGATCCTCAAAATGATCTCCCAGGAAGAAAATCTGTGATAACTGCAGTATTACAGAACAATCCAAAAAATTCTGTCTCTTGACATTTTGCATTTTGCATTATACTCTTTTCGCTTTTACATGAGTTCTTAAGAGGTCATGATCTTGTAGATGGAAATCTCATTCTTCTCTCTCTGTTTGAGAAAATGTTTTTATGTACCAAATAATTATGTAAACATTCTTACGGTTTCCATGAACCTCACTTTTAATACTTCGGATTTGTCACTATCAATATTTATTCATGCTGCAAGCAGTTAATAAACATGATGAACACAATCTATACTAGAAAATAGAGATACAGTAGGAAAAAAACAGACAAAACTCCTTTTCTTCTGAAGTTCAAAAATAACAAATAATACAATATTATAAACTTACATTTTACTAAAAACAGATATATATTTGATTTTGATTATGTGCTTTATTTTTTGCAGGCATAGGTAGTGTTGCAGTGCTGAGGATTAGGTACGAATAAAGCAAGCACCCTACTAATTTTAGTATTGTTTTTACCACTGTGGATACACATTATTAAATTTAAAGGCAGATATTTAAAAATGGATAGTATAGTCTATATTAAAAGCAAAGAACCTGGAAAAAGATTAAACTACTTTGGGAATTGAAAAAAAAGAATCAATTCAATGGATTTTATTCACTTACATGTTTAAGTTTATTTAATACTAAAGATGACTCTATGCTGAAAATTTTTCTTTTATGCCTTCTTTGCCATTACATTAATACCAAACGTGAAACATATTGTTAGTTATTTTAGTAATAGAATTGACTATATCACCTTTTTATATCATATTAAGGAATTAAATTAGGAAGGTTACAATAGTCTTCTTAAAATATTTTGTGGATAGAAATATTTTGGATAGCATAATTTTTAAATAATAAACAGACATTATCAGTCAGTAATTTTTAATTTTAAATAACTTATCTTTGTTTTCATGAGACAGAATTACTACCATATTTGCCGGCATATAAAATGACTGGTTGTATAAGACGACCCCCTAATTTTACAGTTAAAACATAGGTTTAGGCCTATATTCGCTGTATAAGACAGACTATTCCTGTGCTGCAACTGTATGTACCACAGTGAGCCAATCACAACAAGCAAAGGTTCAAAGGGTATACTGGAATAGACTTCCTCTATGACTGGCCCATTTGAGCAGGCTTTTGACAGTGTAGATTCGGGTCCAGAACATTGTCTAATTTGCATGCATCAAAAGCCTGCTTGAATTGGTCGAGTAAGAGAGGCGGTCCGAGCAGCCTTGCAGTGATTGGTGCAGAATCGAGTTGGAAAATTCGTTTAGTGGCAATATCCAGATGATTTTCATTTAGTGGCATATTGAGACGTTTTTCGGGATTTACTGGGTTATAAGACGACTCCTGATTTTCAGTTGACTTTATTACTTTTCAAAAGTCGTCTTATCCTCCAGCAAATACGGGTAATTGCTTTAGACAAAGCCTAGATTCATCAACATATGTTAGCCATTATATACTTAAAATTTCAAATATTTTTAACTCTTGTTCTCAGAAAACTCTCAACTGAAGAAATAAATCTTGTTTTATAAAATGGTTGCAATATGATCAAGTTTAAATGCATGAAAAAGGTAACAAATAAAGTATAAAATGCTATATATTATTGAAAATTCTGAGTTAAATTAGAGCCTCAAATTCTCATTAAATATAATATTAAATATTACATTTTGAATTTATCCTGTAGCACATTTGCTACATTTTCCTCCATTTTGGTGTAAAAACAGAAATATAATCAAAAAATAAAATTCTAAAATTTTTGAGTCAGAATAACTTAGATGACAATTTAACTTGAATCAATTTCTAAAAATTCGAATTGTATCAGAGTAAAGTTGATTGACTGGACTTTTAGAAACTAATCGTTTATATAAATTCCTTTAATCATAGGTGACATAAATAGGCAAGATAAATGATTTGTAGTCATAGATTTATTCAATTGAACCCTATAATATCTATCTCAAAGAAGTAAAAAGAAATAAAATGAAAACACTGTAGCTTAAAACTTTATGAACCAGAGAAGGTGGTGCATTTTACTGTCTTGAAGACTTTTTCTAAAATAATTATATTATTTTAATTATAAATAGAATATAATTAGTAAACATTCACAGTAATCTTATTTCATGCTGCCATAATTTATTGAAAATATAGGGACAAATCAGATTTTCCAAACAAAAAAAAGATGACTTCATAGATTATTTGTTTTACTTTTTGTGCTTTTGTTTTTTGGACCATATCTAGAACTGCTTGGGGCTTGTTCGGGGTTCTGTGCTCAGGGATCACTCTCGGTGATGCATTGCACTTAGAAGTGCAATTTTAATTGATTATAAAATCACAGTTATGCCATTTTTGGATATGTTGAAGCATGCCAGAAAAGTAAAAAAAAAAAAAAAACGAATGTTTACTGCAAAAACTTTGACTCTTGAAAAATTAGCACTTATTGTCCATTTATCTTTGTTTCTTGTGTTCCTGATTGACGTATAGTTTGTATTATCTGCAAAATGATTGAGTAGCTATTCCTGTTCTTGTGTTCTCTTTTTTTAATTCTGATTATTCTCAGAGATTTATTCTCACAAACTCAATGTTTTTCCACAACATTCGTTTTGCAGTCCATTACCCAAAATGTGTGTGATTACTTTCAGCCTCCCCCCTCCCACATTTTCTATCCCACATACTTCTATTGGATTAATCATCAATTCTTTGCTTGCAAAATGGGCTGAATTTGGTGGCATATTTTAGATGATTTCGTATCCTCACTTAAAACTGAGTTGTCACTCATAAGTGACATTCTTGAATCTGCTTCCAAAACCTTTTATTAAAATGTGTTCCACGTGATCTTTTATGAATATTACAGAAATTGCCTTTATACTTTCACATTGTCTTTTTCCTTGTCCTGACTTGTTTGACTGCATCTTAAGCTCTTCATTATCCACATGGGCTCCTTCTCAAAGAATGCTAGTTCTCCCTTTGGAATATTTTGTACCACTAAAATGTTATTTTGGTTTTGTCCTCTAACTTCTTTCAACAAATTTTATTCTATTTCTTCTATGGAATCTTCTAAAATGAAGGCCATTTTATACCACATTTAGTAGAACTGCATTTCCCTGGCTTTGAGATTGAATTCCAACTTGCTAATTGTTTTATATATCTTCCTACAAAATAATTTTAGGGAACAGATGGCTGCAACTGCCTGGGATTGGCAGCCAAAACCACTAATAAACTACCGATAATCTTTGGCACCTACACTAGTTCCCTGTGATTAGATCCCTGGGAACAGGTTAATAGAATTAGGGTAATTCCTTCCCGACAGTCTCTTAACTCTGGAATTTTCTAAAATAAGGCATATCATCACGGTTTATGGAAATGGTTATAATTTTAACACCATCATGACCATGCCTACTGGGAGAGCCATCAACATGAATCCTTTATAAGAACAGGGAGAATTTTATTGTTATTTTTCTAATCAGAGATAATTACTGAAGCAAATAAATGTTCAGAGGGAATTGCAACCTAGGTTACCACAGACGTCCTTTCGTTTACTGTGATGTGCTTCCTGCTGAATAAATTACTTTTCACAGTAGTTGAAATTTAGCAGGCTTTCCACAGATACCTCCTATCTATATCATTGCTATCAGAATCTGTCTCTCAATTGTTCTGGTTATATTGAAGAGCCAAACCGAATACACCCCAGTTATAAACAAAAATACATTGAGCACCTGCCCAAAGAAGCAAAATGCCCAGTATTATTGCTTTAAAAAATAAATTCAGCTGTGTAGTAGAATTATGTCTTTTAGTATAATTTTCTTTCTGTTGATGCTAAATTTATTTAATATTTTCTTTCTTCATGCAGAATAGTTTAGCTGGGATGGTTGTTTCTTCTTAGATTAATTTTCAAATTTGGGAAATAATATTATTTAAATTGTGTAAATATTATTCATGAGTATTATCTTCTAGAGAGATAAGATGACTGACTTTATCTGCAATATCAGTACTATTGAAAATGTGGATCAACATAGTTATATTTTCAGCTCACTCTAAAGAGCAAACATAACTGGAAAGTTCTGAAACCTTCGATTAATTTTCTTTGTCCTCAATCATCACTCCCAATGCTCATCAAACTTTTTTTGCATTAATCTTCACAGAATACTCTAAAAAGCTACTGCACTTTGAACCCTCAGCCAGTTTTAACTCATTGTGATGATTTTTCATCCTAATTGAAGAAATCATGCATGCTTCCTAACTTATTACGAGGACACGTTCTTGATACCTTTATTATATTGTTTGTTACTTTCCAGGCTGTTCTCCATTCTAGAAAGTAGATACAATCGCTAGATATTATTTTCTTAAAATTTATACTTTAAAAACATCCATATGGTGCTGGGTGCACTGAACCCACAAATTAGTGCCGTTACCCGAATAAATCTCTCAGATTATACCAATCACCAAGGGAATAACTAGAACAAGTGAGCAGTGAACTTCTCCCTTGAAGTTGGCATATGGACACTGAAATACAAAACTTAATTTCTCTTCGATTACAGTTGAATAATTGGAAAAGGTATATAAAAATAAGATAAGTTTTTTCTCCCCAGCAAGTTAAATAGGAGACAATGAGTAAAGCACTACTGACATACATAGAAAGCACATGAGATACAAAACAGATGTGAATCCCAGGAACGCAGATTGTCAGAAATAAAGCCATGTCCTATCATGTCCTGAGTGTCTTTCATAGTTTCAGGAATGTCTCTTTTTCCCTTTTTATTAAGTGTTTTTAATGGATAATACACTTGGCATGTACAAGACTTCCTTTGGTTCTGTGCTCAATGATTAGTCCTGGCAGTGCTCAGGGAAACCTATAGGTTATTGGGAATCAAATTGTGGTAGCCACATGCAAAAAGAGTGTCCTAACTTTTGTTTTGTTTTTTTCCTTTGATTTTCTAAATGAACAAAGAAGACACTTGAAGAGAAGTTCAATGTAGCCAGTGGTTAAATTTACATATACATACATACACACATAAGTGTAAGAATGTGTATGTTTTTAAGGATCAGGCCTGGGATTCTCTCATACAAATAATTTATATATATATAAATACAGTATATATAAATATAACAGTAGGTGAAGTATATATATATATACATTAAATTGTTTTTTGGTTCATTGGGGGCCACATCCAGTAGAGATCAGGTCTTACCCTTGGATCTGTGCTCAGATGAAACTTGAAAACTCGGAGGAACTTATCAAATACCAGAAGTAGAATTCAGGGCAGTCACATGCAAGACAAATGTCATAACCTCTGAACCTTCAGTCTTTTATATTAAATTAGCTTGAATTATAAGAATAAATCTGTATGCATAAAATGTTGGTTAATAATATTTAAATATGGTGATTTAATTTTAAAATCAGTGATAATTATTCAATATCAAATTTGAGGCTGGAAAGGTCTAATGCAGAAGGGAAGTCACTTTTCTTGCATGTGGCTGACATAGTGACCTAGGTTTCATCATTGATACCACTTAAGGCTCCTAAAGCAATGCCTAGAGCCTAAAGTCAAAAATAACCCTGAGAACAGCTGTATGGGGCCCAATCACCCCCTCTCAAATAATATTTAGTTCAATTTAACTATTTATCAGGGATTGTTCCAAGGACTATATACATACTAGCTTTATAATCACAATACCCTATAAAGGAGAACAAAGAAAGAGGAAATGAATAGTCCAAGGTTTTCAGCCACAGAGCTTTGACCCATGTCATGTAGTTTGAGTCTGAAATTGTCAAAAATATGTTTGAATATTGAAATAAAAGATTTATAGCAGTTTCTAAAACATTGCTTTTGGTGAAACAAGACCAAAATGTCCTGATACCTGCTGAAATTGTAACTTGAGTTTTTTCAGCTCTATTGAAAGTTATGACATACAAAATAGTGTATACCTTTAAGGTGAATGTCTTCCCACATCCTGTGGCTGAGAGATGATTTAGAAATAAAGATTAAAAATTATATATTTGTGTTACAAAGTTACAAAGTGTTTGAAAAGATCAAGATCTAAAAGTCCTCTGAATCCAGGCTTATGCTTTTATATTGCTTGATTTTATAGAAACAATCTGAAAAAAAATGTTAAGAACAGGAAAAGGACTCGAGGGCATGGCATTTTTTCAGAAATAACGATTGCTAGGCACAGAAAGGAAAACCTCTGTTAGCATAACAGTGATGCCTATCACCAATCATATGGGATTTTAATTTCCAATATAGAGATAAATATAAATGCTATGCAAATAAGTAAAGAAAGGCATATTTGAGGCATGTGGCAGAAATGAGATGATGACTAAGTTTGGACTTTTTGAGTGAATTGGTCTAGTGAAGGATTAAGAATAAAAGATAATTAAGACAGATCAGAACAGCATGAGCAAAGCAAAGTGAGAAATTGCAAGACAATTGAGTTGTTCCCTGTCAATGGATTTTAGAAAGTGTGAAATGCAGTGACTGTGAAAAAGTTGAAAATGTGTCTGAGGTCAGGCTGTTAAGGTTCTTGTTTGTTTAAATAAACCAGATATACTGACAAAAAGTCATCATGGGCTTTTTAACAATAAATTGATGTGACTGTTTCACTTGTCAACATTATCGTGAACATCATAATATATAAAATGTTTAAGCCCTGTAGAGATGAATAAAATAAAAGTATATTCTAATATAATCATATAGCATAAGATAGTTATGAAAGCCTAAAAGGCAGAGAAATGGATTCTAGGATAGACATACAAGAAAAGTTATAGATGACAATCATAATCTCTTAATATGAGAGTTCCAGGTTGAATTGGGCTACTCAGAACATTTGGAAAATTAGTATGGATTTTAGAGGCTACAAAAAGCAGTCAGAACAGAAATTAATTGCTGAATATAATCAGCAATAAACTATCTTCTTTTGGCTTTAAATATTGTTTTCATTATTGCTTTCATTTTGGCAAATACACCTCATCAAATCTTTCTAATGAACATCACTGATAACTATAAAAAATATGTTGTGGTAATCATTACATTTTGGCAGTTATCAGCCTGTGAGTTAATTCATCTTTAAAAATCATACATTAGAAATTTAAAAAAAATGCATTGTACTTAATTTTATTATTTGTATAAATTATTTCTAAATTTTCATGGAAACCATGTGACACACTTGAAAAGGCACAACTAACTTCTCAATAAGTATTTGTAGAATGAATGAACTTTATATATTTTTCTCTAAAGAGGAATATGTGTTTGGCATCATCAATGCACATGCCATCATGAATGTTTACTATAAATATTTAAATGTATTTCCCTTTATCTCATTCTGTACCAAAAGTTGATTGCTTTCCAGCTCATAAGTGAAAGGTCACCACTTATAAGTAAAAGAAAATGAAATTGGTGACTCATAAACACATTTATTTAAATGGAATCAAGACAACAAAATCTAATTCCATATATAGTTTGGTGAATTATTCATGTTTGTTTGGAAGTGGGCCATAAGTATTTGATGACATTTTGTAAATTCTAACATTTTTATTATGCTGAGTCCTATTGTGCTGCCGATTCATAGTCATTTTTTACGGGTGCCCTATCATCCATAAATACTAAGAGATTACCCTCTATTTATATATTTTTTAATTAGTTATGTTTTAAAATAGCCTAATTAGTTGAAACATCTTTGACTGCTCAGAAAACAAAATACCTGAATGATTTTTGGTCATTTGCTTAGTGGGAACAAAGAATTATATCAAATGCTAATGAAAATGAATGTAGCTGATTCATTTGGTCATTGATATATATATCAAGTTTGCAACAGACTTGTTAGCATTATTAAAATAAATAACAAGGTCTATAATTTTTTGTGGTTCTTAATTATATCATTGGTATTCTCCTAATATATAATGTATACTCTAGACTAAAAGGAGAAATGAATCATTTCCGATATAATTCCATTAAATTAAATAGGAAGCAGATTTATAATTTTAAAAATGAAAAAAATAATTGCAGATATTTAATTTAATTTAGATATTTAAATAATTGCTAATTAAATATTTAATACTTTAATTTAATTAATTTAAAATTAAATATTTAAATAATGGAAAATAATTGCAGATATTTTATTTAATTTATATATTTAAAAGAAAGCTTCAGTTTACAGTGATCTGAATTATTTGTTTATTTTTATGCTCTTATGTCATAATGTTTTTCCCCTTAATAGCCTTCCTTCACGCTTCCTTATTTCCTTAGATTTTAATACTTAGACTAGTGATTAAGATACTTATTAATATGTAGTAATAAATATTTGACTAAAATACTAATCATTTAAATATATCTGTTATAATAATAGCAAAGATATATTTTTAACAAAGAGATATTATACTAATTTGCTTAAAAACTGAAAAAATATATGTTAAACTCGTTTAAAATACTTGAAACTACTTGAAAGTTATTCATTTCTTTTAGAATATTTAAGAAATACCTTGTGTATAAGTTGAGATAATGATCTCTCAAAAGTTTGAATTACTTTTTCTCTAGCATTTATAAATTTGGGAAGTCTAACTTTGTCTACCACAGAGCTTAGTTGCAATCATACATGGTTATTTTTTGTATATTTTTTTAATCTTCATTTTCCTAAAATAAATGTCATTCCTTAAACAAGTGTTAAAATGTTCAGTGACCCCACATTTCATAAAGTATACAAACCAACAAAACAAATAAAACACTAGTATAGAATATGAAAGTCAAATGAGAAAATTAATGACAGTGTGTTGAAGTAGTAGCAATATTTAATAAAAATTATGATAAAATATCAAACCATTTCTCTTTGAAAATAATTGAACTTGCTCTAACTCATGAACAGGGTAAATTTATTCATATCCTTAAAATTCAAAAGAAATTTGAATTTCATTGCATTCATTTTAATAAGTATTCTTGAGAAATTCCTAGATGTTGTACACTAAATTAAGTGTTGGCTTTAAAATATGAATGTGAAGTTTTATTTGCATTGGGGGGTGAAGGCTTTTTAAACAATACTCAAGGACTCCTGAAGTTACTCCTGGCAATTCTAGATTATTTGAGAAGGGTAACTGAGTATTTGTACTTGGTAATCAGACCACTGAAACTACTTGGAGGCATTTGCTGACCAGATTGCCATCTAACTATGCAAGGGGTCAAACTATGGGATTCTACATTGTTCTGGGCTTTTGAACTATGACCTGATATGTAATTTCCATAATGAATGTGTTTAAATATTCTTGGTATCATGATTTAATGCTATAGTGCTATATAAATTAATTAATTCATTAATTATGAAGGCAAGATAGATAATTTTTCCACCTATTATAGTAGGTAATTAGTAAACACATCTTCATTCAGCATCTAGAGATTCCAGGAAATTCAATCATAAGCAAGGCAAATTTCTGCCTTTCCGTGAGGCAGAAAGAAACAAGTGTGGGAACGGAGACAGAAAATGTGAAAAATATGTACATACATTATTTTGCCCAACCCTCATACATTATTTTATGTTAGGTTTTCTTTTTCAAAACATATAGCAAGATAGTATCTTATTCAGAGAATCAATGAGCTCATGTAAACTTGTTCATTGTCAGTAGGTCTTTTCAATTTGGTAGATTATTTTGGGATCTAGAAAGCTATTAACTATTATTTAATATGAAAAAATAATTGAACACCCAAAGTAACTGATGAAATATTATCACATAGGAGCATTCTTAATAAGGATGGTAGGGAAAAATCTAAGTATCAATATATAAAATAACGATTCGACAGTGGAGAAAATATACTTTCAGTTTTTAAGAAAATTATTATTTTAAGAATAATATTCTTTTTTATTAAATCTTTATTTAAGCATCAAGATTACAAACATGTTTGTAGTTAAGTTTCAGTTATAAAAAAGGACACCCCCCCTTCACCAGTGCAAACTTCCCACCATCAATGTCTCCCACTTCCCTCTTCCCCTAACTCCTGCCTGTATTTGAGACAGGCATTCTATTTCTCTCACTCACTACCATTGCCATATTTTTGGGGGGGGGGGGCGGGGGGGTCACACCCGGTAGTGCTCAGGGGTTACTCCTGGCTCCATGCTCAGAAATTGCTCCTGGCAGGCACGGGGGAACATATGGGGCACCGGGATTCAAACTGATGACCTTTTACATGAAAGGCAAACGCCTTACCTCCATGCTATCTCCCAGGCCCCATTCATTGCCATATTCTTGAAAATAAAATGCATACATGTAAATTTTAATAAATTTTAGTACTATTGTCATTGAAATTAAGTTATGAAATGAGAAAAGAATTCTGGCACTATAATTTTACTTTCTACACTTGATCTTAGGCAAAAAGCAGAGAAGCAATGTTATTTTTCTTTCTATATAATCCTCTAACTATCTATCTATGGGTCTATCATCTATCTATCTATCTATCTATCTATCTATCTATCTATCTATCTATCTATCTATCAATCTATCTATCATCTATCTACTCACCTACCTATCTACCTAGTTTTCTTGAAATGAGTTTTGCAAATATACAATAAGATAAAATATGTAATCCAATCTTTTAAAAATTGTTGTAATATAATTAAACTTATTATTTGTCATCATTTCAACTTGTTTATAATTAATTCATCCTACAAATTACCCTCTTATGAATGTACTTATCTAAAATTAGCTTCGTGGAAAAAATTAGTGCATTTTATAAAGATTAAAGGTGAAGAAGAAATTGATAATTATTCAGTAGCAGGAAGCAAGATCAACTAATGGAATCATATAATTAACTATATTTTAGATTTGAAGAACCTGATCAACATGAAAGGGAGATAGCTGATTAGTTTAATTTGTCATATCATGAGAAGAAAGCACTTGATAGAATTCAAGACAAACATGTGGTTCAATTATATTTAAAATCCATTTTGAAGACCTAAAATATATAATGAATGATTATTTTGTAGTTAATGGTAACCATGATACAATGATGTTAAGATATTGTGCATTTTACTAATAATAGAGGCTATAGAACAGAATGCTTGAATAGAATTAAATACAGTAGTATGTATGAATCTACTGTATTTTAAAATCTTCTTTAAGATTTCTAAAACTAGACAGAGGAAATCTTTAAGAAATAAACATGCTTGGAAATTGAAAGCAATAATTATGAGCTAGTTTTCATATAAGTAGGCATTATATGTCTCCTTGGAGAAAGTCAGGGTTCTATATAAATTTCAATATGGGAAGATTGCTTTAGATAAAATAAATCAGGAAAGATATTCTATGTGATGGCATTTGAGCTGTAATCAGAAAATATATTTTTTAACATATTTGTTTTTATTTTCCCTAAGGAAAAAAAGATGCACAACCATTTCATTTATTGTAAGGATTTGAATTAGAATAATGTAAAATACTAATAACAGCAAAGAAAAAAATACCACTCTTAAGTCCACTGAAGTAAAATGGAAGTAAGGAAACATGTATATTTAAACATGATTGTTTCCAAATGGAACATTTTCTAGAGATTTCTTTGAAGCATCGTCTTTATGTTAAGAAACACTTGTAAGTTCTTCAATTTATTCTCAAAAGTTGATGTGCTAAAAGGACAACTGAGGCCAATTTAGTTCCACAGGGATATAAAAAGTACGCCGCAGTAAAAGCTGGGTATTTCTAATAAACTATAAAGGATCTGCTAAGGCAAAAGATTAGTGAGACAATAAAAGTAAGAAGAGACAACTTATAAATACAAAGTGGCAAGAGAAGAAATAAATGTCACCACATTAAAACACTCTCCCTCAAGCAACAATGTATTTTTAAATATATTCAAGGAACAATAAAAACACTCATTTCTTTGTTTATAAGTGATAGTGCAACAGGGTGAGTAGTTTAGGAAGTCATATATTTGACAAGTATTTGGCAGGCATGTGTGAAAATATAGTGTTTAGTTTCTGATAGGAAAATTTGTTTTAGGTTTTGATTCACAGTTTGTGGGGAGAAGGAAAATTTCAATATGTTAAGCATTAGGGGATACATGAGTCAACCTTTGTAATATATTCAGCTCTTGGAAGAATATAGATATTACCAGAGAAATAAAATAAGCATATATATATTTGTGAAAGCAGAAAATAATTCATCAGACACAGGTATTTATGGTACTTTAAAACAAGGGTTCTCTTTGTTTATTCTTCTTTGCCTCATAAAATTTATAATTTAAAATCTGTTATTCAGAATAGAACTATTAAAAATTAAACTTACAAGATTCAATTTTATAATTTATATAATTAATTTGGATAATTATTTGGAAATATGTACAAATTTTGTTATAAAGATGCTATTTCTTTTTAGGCTCAGTGTTTCCAAAGTGCATTTTGCTTATTTGTTGGAAATAATGTTTAACATTATCTTGTTCATGAGAATTCATATATTAAGTGGACTGTCCACTGATGTCACAGAATGTGCTGAGAAAGAACATCATGGAATTATACCAGTGGTCCAGTTGTTACCACTAGATTATATCTCAAATTATTCCTATTTTTGTTTTGGTTTAGGGCCACAATTCTGAAGTACACAGGGTGAATTTACTCTTGGCTCTGCACTCAAGTTTGGAGTGATTATATTCCTAGAGAGAATTGGGTGTTCTCTGAATTATCCCAGGTTTGTCACATGTAAGGCAAGTGCCCTACCACTGTACTATCTCTCTGGCCAGATAATTGCTGCTTCTCAAAAAAGAATATTCATGATAGGCACATTTCAGTTGATAAAGAAAAGTTTTGTTTTGTTTTCTGTGTAAATTTTATTTATGATATTGATCAATTCTTTTGGCCGAATATACTTTTGTCTGTATTTTGATATTAAGAGAAATTTGATATGTTGACTCTGATGTGGAGCCACTTCCTTCATTATTTCATTCTCTTCAGGTTTTTACTTAAAATGAATATAATAGTATATATATAGCTCAAAGTTATACACAATGTGAATGTTTTACTTAAGTTGTCTTTTAAAAACTGAATCATAGTATTTTTTTTTCAGAAAGTTACTCAAACACATGCTGACTTTAACCATAAATTCTAAGGTATCTCGAATCAAATGGCACTTCTCATCTCTCCTCACTCAGTTTTATCAATCAAGGAACCACAAGCTAAAATACTTTATATCTGACAATAACATAGAATGCAACCAAAACACTTGTATTTGTCTTGCACTTTATCCTTTTATTCTTGTTCATCTATTTCTTTAGCATGTTTTTTTGTAGTGCAACAGCATGCCTTTGCTTAGGGAAATATGGAGGGGATAAACATCTTCAGAAAATATAACATTACATTTTAGAAAAAATAACTCAAAGCTAGTTGAATAGGACACACAGTGTTATGCAAATATCCTTCTGAATAAAATTTTTTGTGTTCTGGGGTTAGGACACTTGACACAAAGATATGAAGAAAGGAGAAGAAAAGAACTGGAACAAAAGTAAGAAAAGTCAAATGGGAAGAAAAGGGTGGGATAGGGATCAATGGTACATTGATGGTGTGGAGTAGTATATTTCTATAGTCAAACTGCAGAGTCAATAACAATGAAAGCAGGAGTTCTACTCCACAGTAATCTCATTTTAAAAAGTGCCAATTAAATAGACAGAATGGGCTGGGAGGTCAGCTGGGAATACTTGTGAGGGGTTTGCCACTGGTTATTTGACTTGTTTTTAGAATATAATATGTCTCAAGTTCAACTGTGAATTGCTTTTTAAATGCCTTAATAATAAAATATAAATTAAAAAAGGTAAATGTAATAATGGTGTGCCTGATTAGTTATTATTTCTAAATCATGAGTTGCTACACTTGACCCACAAAGAAATGTGAGTATTAAAACACTTGGAGGATTCAGAATTAGAAGATCTGAATTAAAAGTTTAGATAAGTATCTTATTACTTACTCTGGGCATTATTTAAAATTCTCTGAGTCTTTGCTTCCAATCTTGAAATTGAGGGAAATAAAACTTACCTTATAAAGTTGATGCAAGAGAAAAAAGATATAAATGTATGCAAGATATTTCTATAATTTATTATACATTGCATCAATACTAGTTTGAATTATTAATTTTTTATTGAATATAATGAAACAAATTTGGGGAGACAGAAAACGTACTGTTATTCATTCAAATTCTGTTTGAAATATATTTTATGTCTCTTGTGCTACCCATATTTAATTTAACACAAATGGGTAAAATATATGTTGGTAAAATATACTTCATGATTTCATTTCCAATTTTCTGTCTATCTTAACCATCTCAATCTAAGTTAATAATTTTTAGGGGAGGTGGGAAACAAAAAGATTTGTGGACTATGCCAACAATTTTAAAATATATATTGCTTTTTACTCTTGGTGTTTTTTTTATAAATGATTACTTTTTGATACTTATGTTACCTCTTCAAGATATGTTCTAATATTTTACACCTCACGTATTTACAATGCTTTGTCTTTTTCTTAGAATTATACTTGAGCTGTAATGTTAACCCTACCTTTCTATCTAAAATTGACTAACTTTTACTCCTTCAGTTCTCACACAGTGATATTAAAAGTAGATATTTGGAGAATGGCAATAGTTATACAAGGGTATAAAACATGTTTTGTTTTAGGGCCACATCCAATGATGGTCATGGGTTACCCCTGGCTCTGCACTCAGAAATCATCCCTTGTGCTGCTTGGGTTCCATATAGGTTACTGAGAATTAGACTTAAATAAGCTGCATACAAGAGAAGTGTTCAACACACTATACTTTGGCGCTGGTACCCACATAGTTTTCCCTATAAACCTAAGAAAAATATATATCTTATGTGTAACTGAACATTCATTTTTTTGAAATGTTCAACAGTCATACCTAGCAACACTAATAAAATAGACATCTTCTATACAAGATAATGTCATGTGCTCCTAAATTCAAGAATATTATATTTATTTATAATATTTTTACAGGGACTGTTTGAAAGTTATGACTTATAAAAAGAATTAGCTTCCTTCTAAATTAAAGTCCTAAATGTTATAAGATAAAAAAAAATAGGGCAAAGAAATGGTGTTTTTTAAAGTAAACTCTAAAATTTCCTTGGTGATATGGCCTACTTGTAGACCTCAACTTGCGCATATTTGTGTGGTTGACTTTGTAGTTAACTTTTATTTGTTTGTTTGTTTGTTTGTTATTTTGGTTTTGGGGCCAAACCTGGTGGTGCTCAGGAATTGCTCTTGTCTCTCCTCAAAAATCACTCCTGGGAGTCTTGAGGACCAAATGGGATACCGGGGATTGAACCGAGATCCGTCCCAGGTTGGAGCATACAAGGCAAACATCCAACAACCATGCTTTCACTCTGGGCCTTATAATTAACTTTTCCCCAAAACTGAGGGGGTGGGCAGTCATTACATCCAAGATTCCATTCTAGGAAATGTGGAAATTTTGTTTCTGTTGATAGTTTTTGTGAACTCTCTTTTTCTGTTCTGTCTCTCTAACTCTGTCTCTCTTGCACAGGCACTTGTAAACACACACACACACACACACACACACACACACACATACACACACACACTATGCTATCATCACCACCATCACCTTTACCATTACCACTTACAGCTGCCATATTTCTTCTGTAGCAAGGAACCAAATACAATCACATGAGCAAACTTCAAAGAATATCTGATTTCCTACAGACTCCTCCAGTGGTACCTGCATTTTGTCTAAACACAGGACTGACACCTTCTGAGAAACTGGACCACGGACACTCGGATAAACTCTGCCCAGATTCCTAACACACAAAAACAATGACATAAGAGAGTTCTGTTGTTTAAAAACTCACTATAACACTGGGGTGACTTTTTATACAGCAGTAGATAACTATGATAATAAAATTGAACAGTCGTAACTTTAGTCTCACCATTATTTTCTTTCTTTCGCTTTTTATTACAAAACTACAGCTTTGAGGAAATGGCTTTTAGCTAAAGGTCAAAACAAATCTTGTTTTATTTTTTTATTTGTTCATTTGTTTTTTTAAGACATTCTGGTGTTTGCTTCCCAGAAGAGTATTTTAATGTTTCTATAAACTTTAAGGCCATACTAAGTTTCCTGCATGTTTTAAACAACACAACAACTATGAGAATTACATTGTTTTTGCTTCTTCTAATCACCTGGGATAATGAAAGAGAAATTGTTTGCCAGTTGATTTCCCTTGCAGTAACACTCTGTGGTTAATCGGTGTTCTCCTCTGTAGTTACAGAGAAACTGTTAGCAAGGGACTCCCCTTTATGATGCTGCAGGGCACCCATTATTCACCCCTGGTTTAGCACTGTGTAAAGGTGGCAAGAGAAAAAAAAATCTAATGAAAAACTTACAAAACCTGCAGTAGTCATTGCAGGAGAAATCATGCATAGCTGCTTGAATAGGGTTGAGTAAGAATTGACACTTTCCACTATTGACTATTGTCTAGGTGCTTTACCTGCTCATCCCCTTCCCTTAATGGCACTGAATTCTGTCTGTTTTAGTAAGCAACAGAGCATAGCATAGCTTGAGTCTGATTGTCCCAACAGATTTTACTGCAGCTGTTCCAGCAATAAATTTTACTATTTTTTTAACCAAATAACCATCTCTAAAAGAGACTCAAACTCTGTGACTCTTGTTTTTCTTTCTTCTTCTTTTTTTTTAACGATATCATCTTTATTAGGAAAGAAACGAAAAAGGAAGTGAGGAGCCCAGCTTTGGGTGCCCTCCCCAGAGACTGGGCAGTGTGGGGTACAGGTGTGGTGGTAGTCACCCAGGTTGGAGAGGCAGATTTTACAGAAAGGACCCAAAATTCAGGTCTAAGCCACCTGCTCTGCTATGAGCTCAGCTTACTGCTTCTAAGCTCTGGGCATTGTCCAGGCCTGTGGATGTGGTATAGGAAGCCCCCAAATCCAGTGGGCAGTGTCCCTCAGATGTCCTTGTAGTCGTTGTCATTGTAGTTAATATTCCTGACTCTATGTCTCCAGAATCTCCAGGCTGGCTGGCGCAGGTTCTCCTTTCACAGGTTGGCAGCTCACTGGGCAGACATAATGACCAACTTCAGCTTCTACTTCATCTCTTTCAAGATGATGCCTTTGGGCAAAAACAGGGGTGGGTTCTGTGATAGTGATCTTGGGCAGGAACTTGGTGGCTGTCTAGATGATGACATGCTAGACATAAAATATTACATGACCCTGATGGAATTTGCTTTGCTGGGATGGCACTCAGGGTGCTGGGTGTTTGTGCTGCCAAGAGCAGGTGACCTGGGTACAGGTGAGCTCAGTGTGTCACTCTTGTTTAAAACATGTATATATCAATAATATTAATACATATAATTTATTTTATATAATAATGTATAATCTAATTTTATAGTATAACGTACTTTTAAACACGTATACATGTAATCAGATGGTCTAATATAGAAAACATAAGGATAGTGAGAGAGTTTTGTACCTGAAACTTCTAGGCCCTTTTCTACTCTAACTGAAATTGAGTTTCATCCTTTTACACATTTATATGAGTTGCCATATGCATATATTCCTTCTTTATGAAAGTTGAACTCAGACTTCTGAGAAAATTGAAGTAATTCTATCATCAGAAGCCCATAAAAACTGCCCTGGATAATTTATGATATCTTGTTCTACCAAACATATCTTCAAAGAGATCTCAATAAAAATTCCTCAAATATTTTGACCTCGCTTGTTGAACACTTTTAAATTCATAAGGCAGGAAACCCTCACATGTTTATTGAACAAAACTAGTAGCTTTGCTAACTAATACAAATAGAAAAATCTATAATTCTTCTATATATCCTTTAAAATAAAGAGGACAGTAATGTATCCTATTTCATCAGCCTAAATCTTTTTCAGGGGATTTAAAGTGGTGAGTCTTTGGCATAATATATTTGTCTAAAGTGTAGCGCTTATACATCAACTGAAATTTCACTTTGCAACCTTTAAAACTGCAATTCATCATCCTCTGTTGAAAATGTATAGCTGGAGGAACTATTGTTCATTACCTTTCTTTCTAATTGAGTACCAAAATTGAATGCTGATACCATTTTTTGATTGCTGTTTTTTTAAATAAATCATTATTTTCTGGAAAAGAAATAAACCCCAATCACATATCAAATTAAGGCAATCCAATAAAACTTCTCAGTGCCTAAAAGCAGCATCTTATCAATTATTTTTAAATTTTTATTTATTGATTTATTGATTTGTTTGGTTGGGTTTTTTGGCCACACCCATTGATGCTCAGGGGTTACTCCTGGCTAGGTGATCTCAAATAGCTCCTGACTTGGGGAACCATATGGGATGTGGGGGTGGGAATGGAGTCTCAGTTAACCCTACTACTTGTGCCACTGCTCCAGCCCCATCTTATCAATTCTTTTAGGATTTTTATATACTCCTGATGCATATATGCATATGTTTAGATATTAGACTATTGCTCTTTGTCCAGGGTAGACACAGTTAATTTAGCTGATAGGTCTCTAGGAGACCAATTGACGCTATTCAGCCCAAATTGTATAAAATAATTCAATCGATGTGCCTTTCTGAGCTATATTTTAGCTTAATAAAGAGGCTGCAAAATGAGGCCTGTGGCATTTCATCTGAAACATAATTGTTGAAGAAATAGACTCATGGGTAGAGATTACAGTTGCAGTGAGAGAGTGCTCTATTTTCTTATACCTCCCATTGAATTATGTCTGACTGTTTTCTCTTTTTATCAATAATAGTAAACTTGTATGCATCAAGATTGCTCTAAACAGTGACATGAAATTCATAATATTGTATATTGAATCCACCCAAATTTGTGTAGTCTTCTAGCTACAGAAGTCATCATTTAATTTCCATGCAATTCAGTTTCTATATTTGAATCAATCTAAATTCTGAATGTTACTCTTTGGCTAGATTCTCCCTTATAAAGAAGTTCCACATGCTGCCCCAGGGTCTTTGCATACTTTACAGAACTGTTCAGGAGCATGCTTCCCTCCTTTAGAACTTTAGATACTGATGTAATTGTTGAGGAATCTTGAGATTTCCCAGAAATCAGTTGCCTGGGGATGTATGTTTCCTGAAGACAGATAAAGTTTTCTTTCATCTCAGGAGAGCACATTCAATCAGCCTGAGTGCTAGATTAGATCACAAAAGACAAGGGATTCATGACAATTAGATAAGTAAAATGAAAACTTCAGAGTTTCCCATTAGTGATGCAAAACAGATCTCCATAAGCTGGATTCAGTAGTATGCTCTGAGTATACAGGTGAGAACTCTTTTTCTGGCTCCCAACCTTACTTAAATCAAGTTTCTATATTTGAATTTTCACAGGTGTAAATCCACATTCATACAAAAAAAGCATTATTCCCAGGAGAGCTGGAAATAGTTTTGCATTTCCAATCAAACCTTGCATGATAGTTTTCAGAGAAAGATTCAAGTAGTTTATAAGAAAACATTTTTTTTTTTTTGGTTTTTGGGCCACCTGGCTGTGCTCAGGGGTTACTCCTGGCTGTCTGCTCAGAAATAACTCCTGGCAGGCACGGGGGACCATATGGGACACCGGGATTCGAACCAACCACCTTTGGTCCTGGATCGGCTGCTTGCGAGGCAAACGCCGCTGTGCTATCTCTCCGGGCCCCAAGAAAACATTTTTAAAAGGGAAAATTATATTTCAGACATATTTTGCTAAACTCATTTGTAATTTAAAAATGTATGGTGTTGTGTGAATTTAATTTGTTATTGGCAGTAAAATAATAAAAACATTAAAATTTTTATTTTATTTTTATAAACAATTAAAATCAAAGGACTGAAACATGTATGATCTATAAGAATACTCTAATTTGTGTAGTTTAAGAAAATTGTAGAGTCAGATATAGAGCTCACCATTAATTATTGGTTCTCTAAAAATCACAGAAATTTCTGATGCATTTTTAAATTTTTTATTGCTTTCTACTGATTTCCATAGAAATATAAATTAAGAGACAAGGTTGCATACCTTGTAGGTATTTTCTAATGTTCTATGTCATATATGCATAAATTATGTTGGCTATAAATACCTTATATTTATTATGCTAAACAGACAAAAACACAATCTTGTGAATAAAGATGTCAAACAAGAACCATGATATTTTTTATCTGTTCATTCACTCATTCATTCATTCATTCATTCAATCATCACAGGAAATTATCCATGTTATGTTCAAAAGGTCTGACTGGTGGAGGGTTTTTCCACACAGTAGGTTTTGGCTAACTTCAATCTGTTTAATTCGATGGAAGTTTTGGAGGGCACAATGTTCCTTGGGCCTTGCTATTTTGGGTATTAATCAAGTTACCCTAAAGTGGGTCATGTCTTTAAGGCTGTGCCTAATGATTCTTAAATAACCATGTAGTGCTAGAAACCGAACTAGGGTAGATTACATGCAAGACATGAAACCTATATACTATATATCTAGACCAAGAAAGCATATTTGCTAAATTTGAGGAGTTCGCTTTTTGGGCCACATTCAGAAGTGCTCAGGATCAACACCTGACACTTGCACAGGAATCACTTCTGGGGGGGGGGGGCCAGGAACATCTGTGGTGCTAGAAATTGTACCCAGGTTGACCTGTCACAAGGCAAGTGTCCTACCTGTTTATTACAGTACTCCAATATGAAATTTTTGAATAAAAAATTAAACATCAATGGCAAATAAAAAGTAGTTAAATCTATGACTAAGTCTCTTTTTCAGGTTAAAGAGATCTGAGATGAAAAGAATACTGAAGACACTTTATCTACTTGATAAAAAGGTAAATTTCAGATTCCTCACACAAGTCCACTTATCTTAAATTATTTATGCTCACCATCTTTTATTTTTATTATGGTAAATAGGAAAAAAAAGATATGTTTACTGCACATTTTCTAGAATCTTCTCTTTTATCAAAGAAGCTATGTCATTTTTTTAAAGGTCATTTTCTACAATGTTTAAAACAACTCATATATTAAGGATTTCCTCAAATAGGAAAAATGCAAGTCAAACAAAGTGTGTTTAGTATTCTATTCAAGCTGACCTTCCTTTGGTTGCATTAAAAAAAAACTATAAAGTACTGTTAAATAAATAAGTCCCATGTGCTACTGCTCACCATGAAGGGCACTAAACAGAGTTGTCCTGCTGAGAGACCATATTATCAAAGTTCCTTACAGGGAATTCAGAGCACTGCATTGTGTTAACAACTGAGAACTCCAATATGAAACTACTCTGAGGGCCAGGAAAGTAGTAAAGTGAAGCTTTTTTATATAACAAAGGTCACCCAAAAGCCATTTCATTGAAAGAAGAATGTTTTCATTTGAAAACTACTCAACATGTTCTTTATTATTTATGGGAAAGTAAGAACTGTGATAAAGACTATATTTTAATATGACTCATAATCTCAATTTATAATTAAAAATTTTCCTCTTTGTATTTTAAAAGCTTGATGATGTATAGTGTAGGAAATTCAGTTCTTGATTATGGGAACAACGATGTAATCTTACATTTTACTATGTCTTTTTACATCTGCAAGTACAAATCACTTCATGACCAATTTGGTCTCCAAATATCATGGATATTATTTATCACAACAATTCAAAAATATGTCAGGACCTGAAATAGGCCAGCAGTCAGGAGCACATGCTTTGAAATTGCAAGAAATGAATTTATTCGCTGGCACCTCATGTTGCCCTGAACATTTCTAGTTCTAGGCATAGTTTTTAATTCTCAGAGCACTGTCAGAAGAGCATGTTAACCCCTACCTTTAGGGTACTCTGCTCCACAGCAAGTTTCTGGTTCCTAGTGTTAAACCATCTAACCTAGTGGGCCAAAAGTATAGCACTCAGAAACTCCTAAGGACTGCTTATTCTTAGGAGCATCAGTAGTATTTTTCAATTGCATGTCATTTCTGTCATTCATATTTTGGATACGTAGCTCTCTGAACTCATTATTTGGTGTTCTAGAATAATAACTTTGACAAACTTGATTATATCCTTAGCCTCCTCAAACTCAGTAATCTGAGAAAATGCCTGGTTTTAGAACAAGTTTATTCACATTAAACCATATTTTATGACACCTCGTTTGTGTATACAATTTATGTTATTGTTGCTCACTTATTTAAGCATTTTATTTTTCTCAAGTTTGTTTGCAGGGGTGTGGTCAATCCCAATCGTGGTCATGGGATCATGCAATATTGAGCGCCAAACTTGTGCTTCCACATGCATACCATATGTCCCACTTTTTGAAGGAGGTCCTTGGCCCTTTATTTTATTTTGTTTGTTTGTTTTGTTTTGTTTTGTTTTGGAGCCACACTCAGGGCTTAATCTTGGCTCTGTGATCAGGGATCAACACTGCATAACAGTATTCAATTCCAGAGTTCAAAATGTGTTAACAACAGCTAAGACAAGTACCTTAACCCTTGTCCTATTGATCTTTTGGCTCTGGCTTTCTCTGGTACTTTTCATATTGTTAAAAATAGATAATTTTAAGATGTATGTCATGTGATTTTGGATTCTTTCATTTTCAAAAATTCTATATCAAATTTATTGTTGTAAAGTTACTTTATCTTCAACTGTATAAAGAATTGAGTGGCACATTTCTTGAAATACAACTAAACTAGCTATGTATTGAAATACTATTTTACATTTCATTATTATATAACTATACTTATGCTTTAGAATATGCCTAAACAGTTTAAAATAATTTGCATAATACATATTATATTTACAGTATATTATTCAACTAGCATATATACTTTAATATTACTGTTAACTGTCAATCTATTTCATTGACCACTTACGTAATTAAAAGTTATTAGTACTTTATGTTGATAACATTCATTGTTATCTACCAATAGTTATCATTAAATGTATATATTTGATTCATAATGTGCCTAATTTCTTTACCTAACAGACTAAACAAAGCCTATCTAGTGATATTTTTTCATGACAACTTATGTCTCTAATTCTTTGTTTTTATGAAAAGCTTGTTAAATGCTATTCAGATAATGATAAATGAAGGATACCCATGTGTTCACCAAATACTTGATTACAAACTAGTTCAGAGGATGTTGAATGTGACAGTGCAGCTGATATTTGTTCAATGTTTCCAAAACCTAGGCAAGAAAATAGAGTTGATATCATATTTCACTGATGTCCATGACAAAAATTTAACATAGAATACTTATTCACTCGGGCCCGGAGAGATACCACAGCAGCGTTTGCCTTTCAAGCAGCCGATCCAGGACCAAAGGTGGTTGGTTCGAATCCCGTTGTCCCATATGGTCCCCCGGGCCTGCCAGGAGCTATTTCTGAGCAGACAGCCAGGAGTAACCCCTGATCTCTGCTGGGTGTGCACCCCCCAAAAATAAACAAACAAAAGAAAACAGAATACTTACCCACTCATAGGTATCTTAAAGAAATGATAATCAGCCCTACATTCCTCTGTGCAAAGTATAGCTGATGCTGGAGGTACAGTGATGTTGCAAAACAGAGCAAAACAGGTCCTCCAGGGTGGATGTAAAGGAGGAGAGTAGACAATACAAAAATAAGTGAAAAAACACATAAGTTGGTCACATGATGAAAAAAGCTGTATAAAACCTCCCAGGGAATTTGAGATTAGAGTGAAAGATAAATTATTAAAAACTCAGATCTTGAAGGTCTTTAAAGAAATGGTCATTGAGAAGAGATATGATTTTCTTATTCTCTCATCTAGTTTTCTCCAGTAAATTGAATTGAAGAACACCTGCTTGCATCTTTGAGAATAATTCCAGAAGGCACATGAAGAGATATTTTGCATCCATCCTGTAAATTCTATAAAAATATGTAAGTTATTTTTCAAATTCAGGGACAGACTGTTTATGGATTTTCAATGGCTAACTCATAGTGCTCTGTATATTGTGTTTTATATGTCCATTTAAATAAGTATCCAGACACTTTTTATATGATAGAATTTCTCTACTCAAGTAACTTTATTAATCTAAGAAAGCAAATTACAACCTGTCCATTTAAACAAGAAGTATTGTGATGTTACCATTTGGGTTTTTAAGAGAATAGACTCTGATGATTTGAGTAATGAATGCTGCATTTTATTTCAACTCTTAATGATCTTGTAGAATATTAGGTAGAAAAAATGTTTTGTTTATTATAAACAAGAGATCTTTACAGTTCCAAAGGCTTAGAAAGAGATGTCCTTCACCCATATCTATTACATTTTATTCCTAAAATAACTGGATTATTTCACCTTCACATTCAATTCATCTACAAGTCAAGTTACCCAATTAAAAAATACATCCCATGGACTGGAATAATAGTATATCAGTTAGAGCACTTGTGTTGCATGGAAAAGATCTGAGTTAGATACTGTGCGCCCCATATGGTCAATGCCCTGCACATGTACAACACTTAGAAGCACAAATGGTTAGCATTTTCTCTACCATTTCTCTATGATTATTTTAGTGGGTAATATAATTTTGGTATCAATAAGATGTTTTGTTAGAATTTTTCATAGGCAGTGCATTGTCTATACACATTTCACATTCATTTATTTTGTTGTTTCTGAATAAATTTATTTCCTGGCAAAATATCTGGTTGCTTATTTGGTTCAGATCTGTGTTTCAAAATGTAAGAGGCTAAAGTTCTTAAGTTAAGAAAGAAATACAAAATTAACTACTGCAAAATTTACTTACGGTGACAGTGTAAACACTGGAGCCGTGAAAGGAATCTTTACAATTTTAGGAAGGATGTAAACTTTC
>PVKC010001843.1:0-21378 GCA_004027635.1 Crocidura indochinensis
CTTTCTTAAGAAGCACAGGATACTCAAGGTGTTGCAAGGGAAAATTTTGGTATTGGAATGGGATGCAGCATGGTGAATATTGGGTATGAATTATTGAATGATGTTCAAAGAATATAACTATCTTCTTGGCCTCTTGAACAAGGCAATGGTTAAAAGAAAGAAAATCACTGCAATGAAAACACTAAAAATTGAGTCTCTTTACAGATATCTCTTAGCTCTTGCTTTCACTTCAACTCCAAAATAATAGAACTTTATTTTAAGTGATTAGATACAAATTAAATATTTTCCCAACCACCTGATTTTCTCTGTAAATTTACTCAACAAAGCCTTTCTCCATAAAGTGGAGAAGAGAAATGTCTGAGCAGCTCCAATTTAAATGAGAGCTTTGACTTAAAAGACACTTAGTTCTGACTCTTCCGTTGACTTTGTGACCTGGACCAATCATATCACTCCATAGAATCTTGGTTTCTAAACCATGCGTTAGGAATTGGAGAGATAATATGAGAGTTCAGTGTTTATCTTGCACAAGTCTAACCCAGGCTATTTTCCTGACACCCTATGTGCTCCCTGAGTTTTCAGGAGTGATCCCTGAGCACTATAAACCAAGTCAAATATCAACAAAAAAAAAAAAAAAAAACACCTTTACTATAGGTTGAGATTACATCTGATTTTCATAGTTTACACGCATGTGCCACCCTCCACACACACACACACTATCATCCTCACCACCAGCAACATTGCTAGGAAATGTCTGAAAATTGCAAATGCACCTGCCTTCCTGCAGATACACTTCCCTGATCAGCAGTCAGCCTTCTCTGGAGCCTTCCCAGCAATTTTGCTGCTGAAGTTTGAGAGCCACTGGACAGACAAGCAGATCTGAGAAATTCCCTCCTCACCATCTGTGAAATGCTGTGTGATCTTGTGGTCTTTGTAATGAGAGGGAGTAAAAGAGAGCCTGTGTTACCAGCAGGAAGAAAAGCTGGGAAGGTGGAGCTTCTGGTAAATAAATTTGCTCTTTGGAAGAGTAACCTGATCTAACTAATGACTATAGATCCCACTGGGAGAAAAATCCTGGGAAAGATTTCTTTCTGGCCACCTGGAAAGGTAGCAGTGACAATATGGGAGAATTCCTCTCCTGGTTGCTCAGAGATGAGAAAAGACTGCCGAATAATGTCTTCATTACCAACACAGTAGCATGCATCATGCATGGTATACACGGATATGCAATCTGGTCCCGGGAATGAGATTCCCAGAAATAGGCGATGGCCCCCCAAACCTTTATCATCACCCCCTCTTTTAATTGTAAAAAATATTGCCGTTTTGGAGGGTGAATTGGAAAGCAGTGGGGGAAAGTAAATCAGTGTCAATGAAAAGAGAAATTTCCACAGGAGCCTGGGCCACGTAGTATTTTCCATCCCGCGGATTCCTAAGGGAGAAACGATTTTCCCAGCAAACAAATTCATCACTACCCCAGTGGAACCTTCCCAGATGCTGAAGCAGAGCCCAAGATAGGCCGCAGGAGGGATGCGAGGGAGGCAAGAAGGAATTCTGCCACCATCTAGTGGTCAGTACGAGCAGCTCATCCCCACAGTTCTGCATCCTAGGATGGTTAGAGATGAAGCTGGCTGTTTTAAAGGTCTTTCCTGCGGCTTAATTATTTTTTTCCCTCCAGAGAATTAAGTAAACCTGAGCTCCCCACCACGCACGAGCACAAAGTGACAGCTATGATGGTACTGACAGAGATTGGTGGCAGGAGGCTGCTTTTGAATCAAAAGAATCCTGAGGTTATTAACAGCTCTCTGCATTGGAAGTCATTCGGTGATTTACACGTGGAAGAACTCATTTTTTAAATAATATATTTAAGCAGCATGATTATGAACATATTTGTAGTTGGGTTTCAGTTATAAAAAGAATACCTGCCTTCACCCAGTATAACCTTCCCACCACCAATGCCCTCCATCTTCCTCCTCTCCCAATTCCTGCCTGTTTTCAAGACAGGCATTCTATTTTTCTCACTCACTACCATGGTTATGATAGTTGTTGGTGTAGTTATTTCTCTAATTGCACTCACCACTCTTTGTGGTAAGGTTGCAGTCATAAGATAAAGTAAAGTCATGAAATTTTAGTATACATGGATATACAGGGAAACTATTATGCTGAGTAAAATGAGGCAGAGGGAGAGAGATGGGCACAGAATAGTCTCACTCATCTATGGGATTTAAGGAAAAGAAAAGACAGAATGGTAAGAATACCCATAGATAAAAGATATGAGAGCTGGAAGGACCAGCTCATAAGTTTTAGAATAGTCTTTAACCAAATTTTGAGTCCTTGAAAGTACCAAGTCCATACTTTGTCAGAGGTAGCACTTGAATGATCCAGAAAATTTGTGGTTTCTAAATGCAAAAATTAGGGGCAGGAGCAATAGTGGCATTGGTAGGGTGCTCTCTTGCCTTGCATGGGGCTGAAATAACACAAAGTACCCTGCCAGGAGAGGTCCGGAACACAGAACTAGGAGTAAACTTTGAGCACAGTTCGGTGAGACCCCAAAACCCAAATTAAAAAAATATAAAACCATGTCTGGAAATAATGCAAAATTATCCCTCACCTTACTATACTGAAGCTTCTTAGAAACCAGGCTTTGAGAGGGAGAGAGACCTGAAGACAGGTCAGCTTAGGAATGACTGAAAACTGGCAAAACAAAAAAACTAAAATTGGAATAAATGAAACAAAGGAACAAAGACCATGGGTGCTGAGAGCAATCCTCTTCTACCTTCCACAGAAAACCCCTGTTAGGAGGTCTTAACTGAAGATTACTAAGTGTTGTACATTTATGCAAAAAAGATTAGTTTATGTTGTATAGTTTGTGAAAACGAATCTCTTTTCTGATGTTCTTTTATAAGTACATTATTTAATTAACCACCGTGAGATACACAGCTAAAATGTTCATGTTTGCATTTCAGTAATACAACATTCAACATCCTTCACCAGTACACATTTCCTACTATCAATATCCCAGATACCTTACTGCCCCACCCTGGCATTTGGAGCAAATACTTGATTCTCTCTCTCATTCTTCTCATTCTCTCTCCCTTCCTCTTTTTCCCCTTTTAGATACTTTTGTTTGCATTTTGTTATAGAAGGGGTATCATGCATATCACTCTATCTCCTATCAGCACTCAATTCTTGTCCAGAGTGATCATTTCCAACTATCATTGTCATAGTGGTCCCTCCTCTGTCCTAACTGCACTCCTCCACTGTTTGTGACAAATATGAAAGTAAATCTTCTCCAATCTGATACACCCATGGGTGCTAGTAATATATATTACTATTTAATATATATTATTATATTATGTATTATATAATTGTATATGTTATGTATAATATATAATGCTATATATATTATATATATATATATTCCACGCCTTATCTTTGGTGACTATGGGGACTCTAGACTAACAAAGATGTTTCTTATGAGGATTCTCGTTTAGCAAGGTACTGGGGTTCAGAACCTTCTTTCTTTGGTCAGCATCCCTTGTAAAAATTCTCATATTTTATTAGTATGAAAAATGAAAACCATAATGAGAAGTCACCTCATACCTGTGAGAAACACTATCATAGAAAAATAAAATAAGTGTTTGGGGAAGATATGAAAAGAAGGGAACTGGATCCACTATTGATAGGGATGTAATTTTGTTTCCATGTCAGGAATAGTACTGTGATGTCTCCAATACTTAAAAAGAGAAATCTAAGTTTATTCAGTTTTCCTACCAAAGTAAATATTGAACAAGTATTGAGGTATACTTGCTCAATTTTAATTAAATTAATTTAAATTAAAAGATAAATGTCCCCCCTTGTTTGTTGCAGCATAGCATACAATAGTCAAAAAAATTATTACAGACTATGTGTCCTATGAGAAACGGGTAATAAAAATGTGTACTTCATACAAGAGAAAAAATTGAACTGTATAAAGAAAACATCTGCTTTCTTTTTTATTCAGATGAACTGATAGGGGATAGTTTTTAGGGAATTAAACCATGTGAAGAAAGACCAGTATAAAACATTATAAACTCACTTATACACAGGAAAAAAAAAGAAAAGAATGAACTAAATAAAACAAAAATACTTTTCAGGCAACAGGACTGAAGAAAAGGGGAAAGGAGAGATTAACAAAGGCAAAGGAGATGAGTTTCAATGATACACAAGTGAAACTTATGATTTCAGAATGCAATAGGTTTTTCTACATTTTTACATTTTTTTTGGTTAATGTTGGGGGTCTGGCATGGTCAGGGTTCACTCCTGATTCTGTGTCCCAGCATCATTCCTGGTGGGATTCAGAGGCTAATCTGGGATATTGAGAATCCAATCTGTGTTTGCTCAAAAGCAAAGCAAGAACCTTCTCACTGTAACCATCTCTCAGGCCCCTCACAACTTTTTTTGTACATATCTGGCTAAATTATTTAACTAAGTTCCACCTTCCTTATTTGAAACTTGGAAAAAGCAATAGGATATATTTTAGTGCTGTTTGAGTTATAATGAAATGTTATGGCCAGTCTCATGTTTCACGAATATAAAATGCTCAAAAATATCAGGCAGTGTGTCCAGAATTAATGGAAAATTAGTATTTGGAAACCATAATATATTTTAAAACATTTGCTTAACTTATTTATTCAGCAGAGGTTAGAATTGATTATTGATTTATGCTGTGTATAGATGAATTCAGACATTAGGTATATATATTTAAAATCCATCCATATATTACTATCACATTCTAGATTATTTTATCAATAAATATCTATTTACTCATTATACTGTTAGCTGTATGAGGGCAAGGTTCAGATTTATTTAGCTTTCTAATGTATCAGATATTTTTAGCTTGTTGAGAGCTTTATACTTGGCACAGTGTAGGCTGGTAAAAAAAAATTCCACATGGATGGATGAATGAATAATGGTTTAAGCATATGTCATATTGGAGTACTTTCTCTTGGGTTATAGAAGCATAGTGCAAAAAAGGACAAGGAAGAGAAAGTGGCCTGAATAAAATCTCTCTATAAAAAAATAAGAACCTAGAGGCTTGACTGATAGTTTGAGGAACAAAAAAATAATAAATGTCACCTAAGTAATTTTGAATTTCTGTTAAACAAATAGTTTTTGAAAAAAAATATGTCCTAAGCAATATTTGGGATATGCTCATACAAAAAAGCAATTAGTTGCCAGATTTAAATTCACTTCACCTCCTTTTAACATCGGGACACTAACATGAGCAAGTATAGAATATGGCAGGTGTAGTAAATAAGGCTCTGTACAATTATAAATAGCTGTTTTGTGTGTGTATGTGCACGCATGGCCAGTCATGTTTCTCTGTGCCCATGTGTGAGATAAAGATACATTTTTACCTATTTGCTTTTATTAGAGAATTTATGGAAATATGCAAAAGGTTTGAATTTAAACATAATGTTTAGTTTCTTGACAGTTTTGTTATAACAGAAGGGTTCTAGCTTCGCAGCCAACCCTTTCCTCCTCTGGCTTTTGAACAGATCTAGAGGCCCCTGTTGCAGCTAGCAGGTAATTAACCTTCATAAGAAATGTGTAAACAAATCGTTGACTCCTGAACTTCCTAATTGTTTTCACCTATTGTTTGATCTCAATGCATTATGCTGCCATGAAGATACCCAACTGTAGCATGGGAATCAAATTGAATATTTTTTGGTGTGTGGCAGAGGGGGCTTCGCATAAGCAGTGTTCAAGGAGTTTGAGGACCCTTCCCAGTGAGATGCTGTTTCTATCCTGGGGTGCTTGGAGGCCTCAGGCTTACATTTGGCAGTGTTTAGGGTAACATGTGGGGACAGGAATAGAGCTGAGTTGAGCCCTGTGCCAAGCAAGCAACTTAACCCCATACTACTTTTCTACTTCCATTAAATATATCTAAATATATTATCATTAATGTTCTTTTTTTTGTTTTCTGGAAGGCTCTGTTCATACAAAAGTTCATTATTCTTTCTGACTTGGAATATGTAATGAAAGTATGTAATTTAAAGATTTTATTTTTCTTAAAAAAATAAAAAGATACCAGGGGCTGGAGCGATAGCACAGAGGTAGGGCATTTGCCTTCTATGTGCTAACCTAGGAAGGACAATGATTTAATCCCCTAACATCCCATATGGTTCCCCAATCTAGGAGCGATTTCTGAGTGCATAGCCAGGAGTAACCCCTGAGCATCACGGGAGATATTATGCATGTAGTTCTTATAAATATTTTTATGAAAACACCATAAATTACAGTTATTCATAGTTGAGTTTTAGGCATATTATGTTCCAGCACCAATCCCACAACTAGTATAAATTTCTCTTTCTCATTGTCCCCAAGTTCCATCCCACCTATACTTCTTTACCACTCCAGCCTGCCTTCTTGACAGGTGTTTTTATTGTTTTTTGCTTTTTGGGCCACACCAAGTGGTACACAGGGGTTACTCCTGGCTCTGCACTCAGAAATTGATCCTGGCAGGTTTGGAGGACTATATGTGATGTGGGGGATCGAACCTGGGTCAGTTCCGGTTCTGCTGTGTGCAAGACAAAACTAATGTGTTATTGTTTCAGCTCCAATGTGTACACATTTTAAGTTCCCTAACTGTGTTTTCAATCTCCTGCATCCCATATTGTTTAACCTGGTTTGGATATAGAGCTATAACATTCTCTTAGAACCCTGACATACCTGCATCCTCCCCCCCACCCCATTACTTACATACTCTTCTTGCTAATCCATTCAATATATTTTCTGCTCTGTGCTTCTCCTTCCTATATTCTTGGGAGAAGGTGACCATGAATTCCAGCCATGAATTATTCATAAATGTATACTTACATATGATGTTCACAGTTGTTCAAATATTTTTTAAAATACAATACTACAAAATGATGGTAATTAAGATATGTAGATGCCACTTCTGTGAGACTAGGGATCCTACTATATATATTATTTTATGTTTTCCTTGACCTGCAATGACCACTTTACTTAATGTTTCCTTATTATGATGACCTACATATTTTTTGAAACTTTCGTCGTTTATTTTATAATAGTAGTTATACTATTATTGTTTAGTATACAATAAACTAATGTACTGCTGCAAAATAAAAATAGAAATAAAATATAAAATAATCAAAGAGTTGGGTGAGGCTGCCAGACACCATGGTTCTAACAAGTTTTGTGGACAGGTCTGATGAAGTAGGGAAGTTGTGGAGAAGAAATAATACACAGCAGACAGAAAAGATATTCAATGGAATCAACTTGCTTTATTGCTCATGGCCTTTCTCTGCCATGTGCACACTTTCTCCTATGCCTAAAGCCAGAACTTTTTCTTTATTATCCAGAAATCCACCCACCAGAGTAGGGGAAGGCCCTGTAATCCCGGTGGGCTTTTACATACCAGAAGAAGATATTAAAGGAACTAGGAGTTGGGGGAAGGGTTAACTATTACATTCATTGTTAATTTTTAATTTCTGAAACTGACGATATTTCATGCTCAGTAGCTTATATATAGGTCAACTTAGTAGGCTGAATTAAGCACAGATCTTGTAAAAAAAAAAAGAAAAAAAGGAGTAAGTTTGATGGCAAGACTATTTGACAGCTACCATCTCTCCTATCTTCACCATCAAGTGTCAGCCATACGTAAAATTGATCTGATTCTGTAATACTCTTATACAGAGCGATTGGTCCCTATTTCTACTCGCTGTTCCCATGAATAATTTGGTGATAAGCAATGTAAACTAGGAGTCGATATGAATTCCACTGACCTGCATTTCAACTCTTGCTCTTACTAAACAGCTCTGTAATCTCCAAGCAATTACAGCAGGTTCATTTTCTCATGTGTGTCGGGAAGGAATTGTGACAATTGAACTCAGAAACACCTTCTTCCATCTAAGGGTTCTCTGATTTAAGATATCTGCAACCTCACATCAATGTCACAGCTAATAGAAATAGAAAAGTCAAATGGTGCAAGATTTGGGGCACAAGAAATAATGGCACCACAAAGTATTGAAAAGATGGAACAAATAAACAAAACTGATAATACTTCCTTCATTAACTGAATGTAGAAGTCAGAGAGGTAGAGAACTGCTTTCCATCAGGAAAAGTAAATCTAAACTTAAAACCAGCCTTCTAAATAGCACATTATTTTATCTAGATAATTATTCCATCCTTTAATATGTAATAGTGTCTTGCTTCTAATAATGACAATAATAACTTTGAGGTTTTGTTGAGAAGACTGTGCCATATAGAGAGCTAATTACTTTGTGCAGAATATCTCATTTGAAATTCACAGACTTCTCTGTTGAGATATCGAAGGATATTCCCTATTTTACAGAGGAAGATACTGAGACTTGGGTGAGTAGTGTGCCTGTTATTACATGGTTCATAAATCAGTGATAACCTTAGAGCCAAGGCTAGTGTTTCCAGCACATGTAATTTATTTTTTCTGAAGTACTTTTTTAATAGTAAGATTCTTGATGTACAGTATCTCTGTAGTATCTTGGTCTGATTTAATGCTGTCATATCCTTAAACTTGAACGGAGGTCATGTTTTCTACCCAAGTCTACCTGATGTTCCAAGGAATGTCCTGAAAAACCAAATAGAATTAGAATATGTATGCTGTGATGACTTGAAAACAAATGCTATATTCCCTTATTTGTGCCAAGATCAATAGCATCTAAGAATGTATTAGATTATGCATTAAATTTTTAATTTAATAATAAATTAAATTATTGAATTGATGAGGCTTCAAGTACTTATCAAAAGTTTAAATATTGGCTTAGGTTATAGATAAATAAGATAATGAATATTCATCTTGGAAACTTTGACTTACTGCAAGAATCAGATCTGAGGCTTTTAGTAGATAACACCTCCACTTAAAAATAATTTATCTATGTACTCATTTTTGAATAGATGGAATTACAAGAGAGAGCGACTTCCAATGGAAAGAATAAAAACTTGGTTCATGTCCTGAATCTCCAGTTTATTTTTTCTGATTCTTTAACCAGATTCTCATTATGAGTTTATAACTGTGAATTAAAAAATATGATAGAGTGTGAAGTTGGGGAGTAATAGAAGAAATATCAGTTCATAGAAACGAATGAGGGGGTTGTGAAAGTTGATTTCAAAGACACATGGAATTCCAAAAGACACACATTTAGCATAGACTTGAATTAGGAAGAGTTTGAAAAGCAGGGATCTCCAATATGAATTATCTGAGTGAAGAACAAAGGAATTAATAAAGAGACGGAAAAGTGGCTGAAACTATATTTTCTACTCCAAACCATTTTTCCTGTCTTTTTGTTGTTGTTGTTGTTGTTGATGATGATGATGATGATGATGATACAGTTCAGACAGGGTGAGTCTAAGAAACATCAATATAAGCCTGTAATGTCAGCTACATGTTGAAACCTATCTTATGCCCCTCAGTGCTGTTGTATAAGACCAAAGAAATTGCAGCTATCTTTTGTCTATAAGACAAAACTCAACAGTCATAGAGTCAACATTCTTAATGCTTATATCATTGTGTTACTGAGTGAGAGTATTAGTAAACTTTCTAACTAAATATCTCTGCAGGTAAAAAAAATCAGCTGTTTTAAGGTTACATGTGGTTGTAAATGTTTTCAATCAAAAAAGAATCTAGGTGGTATAAAATGGAAGAGGTAAAAATAGGCTAAAATAAATTTGCAAATTTCAGGATATGAAAGGAGCTACAGAGGAGCTGAAATAATCTTAGTGAGTTGAGAGTATATGATAAGAGAAATAAGTAATCACTGCTTGTGTAGCTTTTATTTTAATTGTTCAGCTAATATTTTAGGAGTAGCTAGCTAGTTATTTCTCATTGTTTGCTATTCTGGCTGTTGGGAATAAAGCCACCCTAAAACACACACACACACACACACACACACACACATACAACTAATTACCATTTCCATAGAAAGCATATACTATAAAATGGGTAGGCATGGTTCAATTCTAAATAAATTTGTCAGGAAAGATGTCGTTTAAAAGGTCTTAACCCAAAGAAATCAATGAAGATAGTAGAGGAGGTCAGGTGAATATCCAGCAGAAAATTATTTCTCAAGGAGGGGATAAACAATAGTGAGCTGCAAATATATTGGAGCACTTGATCTTAAGATGGATTATGAGTCACAGAGTGACAATTTCTAAGTTCAAAATACATAAAGAAAAATGGTACCAAAAACAGACTAGTGAAAGCCACTATAATAATTATAATGATTACATATAATACATTATTATACAATAAATAATTTTATATAATGAATAATTATTTATATGATAATTAAATATAATAAATATAATTATAATATGCATTATAGTAATGCATAAAATGGAAAATGACAGATTGGCAAGACTGGGTTTGGCAAATATGTTAATGGCTTTATATTTATCTTTTATTTTAAGAAAGTCTGCCATGGTTTCCTGATCATGTGAATATGAGCTATAATAGAAAATTAAAATACCAAAGATTAATTTCAAGATACAAGCAGGAAACAATAGAAGAGATAGAATTTTGACTATAAAGGTGACAAGTGCTGTGAGAGAGTGTGTTTGTAATTTTCTATCTTGAAATACTTGAATATTTCTTTAAATAAATAGTCATTGAATAAATATAAATAAAATAAATTTAAACATTGAATTAAATATGTATATGGGAAATGTATAGTCTTGTGTGGATATGAGCCTGCAATTTAAGAGAGTCCTCCACTGGATACAGAAGTGTGAACACTTCTCCAAGTTTAGACAGTATTTATAGCTATGGAATTGAAAGGATTATCAAAAAAGAAAGAAAGAAAGTAGAAATGCAAATACTGCACTTGGGGTCCAAAGAGATAGCACGGGGTTAGAGCGTTTTCCTTGCAAGCAGCCAATCCTGGACAGATGGTGGTTCAAATCCCATATGGTCCCCAGTGACTGCCAGGAACAATTTCTGAGCACAGAGACAGGAGTAACCCCTAGCGTAGCTGAATGTGATCCAACCCCGTCCCAAAACAAACAAACAAACAAAAAGACTGCAGTTGATACCTTTTAGTGAGATCTCTGAAATTAGAAAGGAGCAAGATAGAAGGAAATATAGTTATGATAAACCAAAAACTCAAGACAAGACAATTTTTCAGGAAATAGAAAGGTAATAGTGAGTTGGCATGACCTAAGATACATAAGATTAACCTTACATACACTGACCCGAACTTCAAACATAGGTAGGGGAAATGTCACAAAAGGATTGACCATCCCCAAGTGGCTTTAATCACTAATAAGTATTTGTAATATTTTCATATTACTTTGACAGATTGGAAAAGGGGTCAAGCTAAAATCTACCCTCTTGACAAGTGAAAGAGAACAGTAACACCATCAGAATAAGTTATTGTTCAGGACATCATAGGTTTCCCTTTAAAAATATTTGTAATATTTAAAAAAAATGACAGTCTGCTTTCCTAGCCAGCCAGTGAGTCAAGATTGCTCAGGAATAATACCAGCAGGATATCATATGAAATGGCATGTCAAGAGATGTGAAAACTTTCTAAGGAATGAGAAATGAGAAAAAAGTGAGAGTGAAAAGTTTCAGCTTGATGCATCATCAATAAACAAGAAGGAAAAGGAAACTTATCTCTCATACAGTGAAAAGCTGGAACAAGGACCCCCTCATCATACTATGCTCCATTTCTGAAAATAGGAGCAACTTTTGGCTACCAGTCAAAATGAAAGAGAAAATATGTAAAACCCACACATATTCCTGCACATTTCTATACAGAGAGAAAGGAGAAAGTCGGATTTCAAGGTTGATTTGTTGAGGTTTAGAAGGTAAACATATATATTATATGTTATATTTTATACATTATATATTATAGTTATATAATACATAAAATATATTCTATAATATTTAATATATTATAATCCCATAAAATATTATATTTATAATATAATGAATATGAATTAACCTAATATGATAATATGATAATACATTATGTATGTTTATATAATACATCATATTTTGATATTCTGGATATTTCAGCCAATGTCAAGCCGATTTTCTAAATGGGCTATCTTAGTTTGTGCCTTCACATGTTGTTTTGGCTTCGTAGACATGAAATTGCCTTTTATCAACTTTTTAAAAATCTAGTATCCATGAATTTTGTCACCAAAATTACTCAGAAAAGGATTTTATTGAACATTCCCTGAATTGAAGAAAAACCTTTTATTTTTGTACACAAGAATCAATTATGCAAATTCTAAACAGCTTAAGATAATTTGCTGTTTTCAAATATGCAAAGCACATTAAAAGCATCAAAGAATAAGTAATGGTCAACAAAATAATTACTTGCATTTACAACAGCATACTTCCCTAAGGAGATTTAGCATACCACATCTATTTAGACATATTTGAGCAAGAACCACACAAAGGTTAGAATGAGAACGCTGTCCTATATAAATTTTGTTGAACTTCACATTAAAAATATATTTTAGGGGCCCGGGAGATAGCATGGAGGTAAGGAGTTAGCCTTTCATGCAAAAGGTCATCAGTTCAAATCCTGGTGCCCCATATGGTCCCCCGTGCCTGCCAGGAGCAATTTCTGAGCATGGAGCCAGGAGTCACCCCTGAGCACTGCCGGGTGAGACCCAAAAACCAAAAAATAAATATATATATATATATATATATATATTTTTTTTTAAGTAGCCTGTGTGTATTATTTTATGTCACTGTCGTAACAGACTCCACAAATAGACTTAAACATTTTTAAGTTCTGTGAAAGTTAGAAAAATCTGTCTTGAATTGTGTATCTATACTGTATGTGGAATTGTTGGGTCTCTTCTACTATAGGGATTTCTATTAAAACATGTCAGATCTCGGGCTGGAGCAGTGGCACAAGCAGTAGGGCATTTGCCTTGCTCATGCTAACCTAGGACAGATCTCGGTTCGATCCCCCTGCATCCCAAATAGGCCCCCAAGCCAGAAGCTATTTCTGAGCGCATAGCCAGGAGTAATCCCTAAATTTCACAGGGTGTGGCCCCAAAAAGTCACATCTCAATAAAACACTACCTTAAATTTTAATTAAAATGTATTTGAAATTATTTCATGATTTTTAAATAATTTTTTGCAAAGTTATTGATTATTGAATTTTAGGCATATAATACTTCAACACCCATTCCACTGCCCATGTCCACTCCCATCACCGTTGTTCCATTTCTCCATCATCACCCCACCACCACCACCACACCCCAAAACACACACATGCAGGCACATAACAAAATTTGGTCATTGCACTAGAGATCCTATAAAACACCAAATTTTAATGCTGGGGAAACCTCAGTAATATTGCCAACCAAATTCTTTGTTTTACTATAAGAAAATTACTGTTTAGAGTTTAAGTGACTTAACTTCTTTTTTTTATGGGGGGGAGGGGGCACACCCGGTGACGCTCATGGATTTCTTACTCCTAGCTATGCGCTCAGAAATTGCTCCTGACTTGGGGAACAAATGGGACGCCAAGGAATCGAACCATGGTCCGTCTGCTTCAGCCACATGCACAGCAAATGCCCTACTGTTGCTGCGCCACCGCTCCAGCCCCTGAGAATAATTTCTGTGTAGTTGTAAATACTCCAAAGTTATCGCCCTGTTTCTGTATGATTTGGATAGAACTAAATTAATACCTTTTAACAGTGTTTGGAAAAGTCAAGAAACTAATAATGTAAGTTTGTAGAAAATGTATTACTTCCATTTGCAAAGCATTACTCTTCTTTTTTCCGTTGTTTTGTTTTGGTTTGGTTTGGTTTGGTTTGATTTGGTTTGGTTTGGTTTGGGCCATACCTATCGATGCTCAGGGATTACACCCAGCTCTGCACTCAGGAATTATTCCTGGCAGGCTTGGGGAACCATAGAGTATGCTAGAATCAAAACTGGGTTGACTGCAGCTAGACTCCCCCCCCCCTACTCTCTCTTTGTCTCTGCAGAGAAGTCTTTATAAAATGATATATATATATATATCATTTTATATATATAATTTTGAACAAATAAACTTGGCATTACATAGGGAAGCTTAAACTTAAATTCTGAGATTTTCCTATGTGACCTCATTAATTAAGTGATTAAAATTTGTGAGGGGCATGAGATATGGTACAGTGGAAAGATTTTTGCTTTGCTTTTAGTTTTGACCCCCTCACATACTATACTGGCTCCTGAAAGCCATCAGGCAGCCATAGGATCTTCAGGTAAATTGTTCCCAAAGAAATCAAGTAGGAAAAAATAAAGTCTATTTACAATAGACAATATTGTCCTTCCATGTCCTGTGATTTGTGATCTATCAATTCCACTTTATTCTTTGCCAAGGTAACTGAGCTGAAGTAAGGAAAGAAAATCAGATTTTGGTCTGTGCATATAATTTATATGCATATAATGTGTGAGATTCATCCACATTGTGGAAAAAAAAAGAAACTTTTTTTTACTTTTTTTTTTCTCAAGTGTCCCTTTCTACAAAAAGCTACTAAATAAGAAGGTTTATTTCGCATGATTGATTACAGGAATTCTGCTCATATATTCAAGGTCTGACATTTTAAATCACATCTTCTTTTCAATTGAACAGAATAAAACGATTTTCATATCTTGACATGATTGATTATTTGGATGCTGAAGCCAAAAGTCTATAAGAGTTCAATCTATAGCTCACACCAGCTGATAGCATATTATCAAACCTTATTAAAATCATGCATGACTTGCAACGGCAGCTTTATATCTGACAGAGGGAAATATAATGGCCTTCTGCTTTCAGATTGCTCTTCGATATTAATGTGGTAGTTGATATATATATTTATGAAAGGATTATAGGTGATGTAAATTTTGCCTCTACAGATAAATGGTAATTTTTTTGTGTTAAATCTCCATAAGAGTGGGGGAAATCTAAAATAGTGGTGGAATTGAATGTTCATCATTGGAATATCTATAGATTCTAACAGCAAACTGCTAGTCCCAATAGGATATCTTTTCCTGATTTTTACAAGTTTCTCTCCCTTTAATCCACACTCTAAGCGGAATTTCATCTATAAAGCAGCAGTATTAGGGTGTACAAGTTGAAATTTACACACGCTTGTGTAAATCGACTTCTTGAAAGAGAAGATTTCATTCTTCTATGTTGTTCAGCAGGATATAGAACCCAGAGGCCAGCCACTGTTCTGAGAGTTGGCACATTTATGGAAAAATCAATGCTTAAGTTATCATTTCCTCTGATTTAATTATAATTCCAATTTTCTTTCAGTAAGGTGCAGATCAAATAAAAATAGGTTGTGTCTCTTCATTGTAAACACTGCCCCATAAATCTAGACTTCCGTTGTGGGACATCCAACTCCTTCATATCCTGAGTTAAATTTCAGTTGTGAGGTTGGAAGTGAACTCTTAAGGCACTTGGTGACCCAGAAGTCACATAGTTCCATCCATGAAGTGGTTATCTAGAAATTATTCATAGAAAAGACAAAAAATTAAGGTTGATAGCCTACTAAAAATGAATGAATAAGACTCCCACTTTTGGGAGGAGGCACACCCAGCAGTGCTCAGGGATCGCTCCTGGTTCTCTACTGAGAAATGACACCTTACAGGATTGGGAAACCATATAAGATGAGACTGATCAAACCCAGGTAATTTGCCTGTAAGGAAACAAGCCTTAGCTATAGTCTCTCTAGCAAAAGACTTTCCTTAAAAATTGTTATCTGGGAAACTACAGATATATTGAAGGAAGAATCTATGTCACTTTTTTTTTTGTATTTTCTATACTTAGATACGGTCAATGGATTCTCATCTCACAAGCATTGTTTCAGGTACAAAAGATATAATGGTGATTGAGAATTGAGTAAATGAGTACTGAGCATTTACTATGCCAAGAGTGATCCTCACAACTCAGTTGTAAGTGGCATAGAAAATGATAAATGCAATATAAAAGAAAAAGTAAGATTAGTACAAGAGTGTAAACTCTTTAATGAGACCCTTTATAAACAGTTTCATGGGAGGGAAGCCTAATGAAACTCCGTCTTAGCAGAAAAAGAGGCAATTAAGAGGAAGAGAAAATTACTCTGGAAGAAGAAGGACTGCCCTAAAGAAAGAGAATTCAGTGAGCTGCACCTCAATAGAGATTATTTTATTAACAAGGACTCCTCTATTAGGAACGATTCTACGATCCCTGAGGAATATGCCTCACCTTTTATGGGGTTAACGAGAAGTCATAAAGATGTTTTGAAAAGGAAAAAGAAACTCACATATCTATTTTTGCATTTCAGAACGTAGTTTCTTCATGAAGTAATGAGAGCATGTAAACATTACAAGGACTTAGAATAAAAATATTTTCTTTGTAGCATAAGTGCTAATAATGCTTTGGTCATATCCAGAGACAATAGAAATGAGGAGGATCAGTTCATTAAAGAAAGCTTGCCAAAAATAATGGAGCAGTGAATTTAGGACAGAGAAGGGTCCATTGTGACAATGATACTTGGAATATATCTCTCTAGACAAGAACTGGGTGCTGAAAGGAGATAAAGTGATATGCAAGGAAATTCTTCACTAACAATAGTACAAGCCACAGTATCTAAAAGGAAAAAAAGGAGAGAGAAAGAGAGAGAAGTAAAATATCTGCCATGGAGGCAGGCAGGAGGAGGGAGGGTGGAGGGAAACTGGGGACGTTGATGATGGGAAATGTGTATTGGTTAAGAGTAGCATACATTGTATGACTGCAACTCAATCATGAACAATATTGTAACTACAGTCTTTAAATAAAGTAATTTGAAAAAAGAGTGACATTTTGTGACACTTTTGAGTCTCCAATTTTTTCCATCAAAAAACCCATCATAGGGGCTGAGGCAATAGCACAGCAGGAAGGTATTTGTGTTGCACACAACAGACCAGGGTTCAGTCGCTGGTTCCCATCAAATTCTGGCTTTCCAGGAATGATTCCTGAGTGCAGAAACAGAAGTTAACCCTGTGCACCCTATAGCTAGGTGTTGCCCCCAAAAATACAAAACATAAAGCCTATCATAATATAATGTAATGAAATTCTTTAGATATTTTTAAAACATATAAGAAGCCAAGATTCCTGCAAGTTTGAGAGTTTTCTAAAAAAAAAAAAAGACAAATTTGTTTATGTTATTAGGTAAGTTTCATTCTGTTTTCATCTCAACAAGGTATACCCCAAGCATTACCTGATGAATGTAAATAATAACCAAATAAAATATAAAATTACATATAATAAATTTGGAGTTTAAATGGAATTTAAAGTTGATATACTTATTTTTTTACATTCAGAATAGATTATTGCTCAAAATATATACTGAGCTATCTGGACAAATAAACTAAAAGATAAATTCATATTTATTAAACATTGAGGTCTTTGTTTAAAACATTTTTGTCAATTATTCTTTATTTTACTTAGTTTTCCTGGGTATATGTGGTTAGCTGGATTAAGGGAAAAGATATGACAGCTGAGCTAATACATCAGTATATGTAAAGTATTTATGGAAAAATACCTAGGTCTTGAGTTGCCCTGAGAAATTTGTGGGAAATGTATAGAATTTTGGGCTTCCACAAGAAAATAATAGAATGTATATTGAATTCAATATAAAAGTTATTGCTGTAGTCAAGATTAGAGAAACACTTACTGAAACCATATCTTGTATCTATCTGTATTAAAGTTTACTTTTCTTGCCAAGCATTTTATCTCCAGTATGGTAGCATCAATTCCTTCCATGGCAATAACGTATATATGTGCTATTATTTTACAGCTTGACAGGTGTTTCAAGCATCCAAATACCTGCTTGACATTTCAGTCAGCATGTTCCTTACTCTTATTTTTATTAACATCAATATTATTACCACCTTTCCCTACCTCTACCTCTACACAATTTATTTTGTCTTTTACTGATGGCACAATTAACACTAAATCATACACCAAAACATGTAGGAACTAATTTTTTCTATGATCATTTCAAACTACCACTTTTCCCTTCTAAATAATATCAAATATTATTAATATCTAATAATATATAATATATTATAATTTAATAATATATTATAATAAATATAATATTTAATATTATTTTTGGGTCACACCCTGCAGCTCTCAGTGGTTACTCCTGGCTCTATGTTCAGAAATCCTTCCTGGCAGGTTCAGGAAGCCATATAGGATGCTGGGATTGAAACCACCAACCTTCTGCATGCAAGGCAAATGCCTTACCTCTATGCCATCTCTCAGACCCATAAATACAAATTTAATAATATTTAAATTAATACTTAATATTGCTATTAAATGCAATTCAAAACTTTAAATAAAAATAATTAATATTAAATACAATTCAAAAATCCTTCTTTACACCTATATTCATTGCAGACCTATTTACAATAGCCAGACTGAAACAACCAAGATGCCTTTCAACAGATGAATGGCTAAAAAAACTGTGGTACATAGACACAATAGAATATTATGCAGCCTTCAGAAGAGATGAAGTCATGGAATTTTCCTATACATGAATGTACGTGGTATCTATTATGCTGAGTGAAATAAGTGACTCAGAGAGAGACACAGAATAGTCTCACTTATCTATGGGTCTTAAGAAAAATAAAAGATATTATTGTAATAATGCCCAGAGACAACAGAGATGAGGACTGGAAGGACTGGCTCACCTTATGAAGCTCACCACAGAGCAGTGAGTGCAGTTAGAGAAATAACTACACTGACAATTATGGTGACAATGTCAATGAGTGAAAGAAGTAAAATACCTGCTCAAATACAGGAATACCTGCTGAAATACAGGTGTGTGGTGGAGGAGGGAGATTTTGACCATTGATGATGGGAATGTTGCACTGGTGAAGGGAAGTGTTCTTTTTTATGACTGAAACCCAACTACAGCAGTGCTTCTCAATTATTTTCTGTCATGTCCCCCTAGGAAAAAGAAAACTATTTTTTGCACCCTCTGTGAGACTGTAAATAGTATCTTTATTAAATAAAATTTTAACCTGAAAAACAAAAATATATAAAATAATCTGACCTGATTTTTTAATCAGAGGTGATGTCTGGATTAACGGCTCCAATGAGCACATTTTGCAATGCATAGCTTTTCAAAGCAGGGTTTGAAGCAGGACACTGCAACTCTCAGGTCCAGAGGCATACAGAGACATAAACACGGGGTTTAGCTTGTTATGACAATGTTTGCCGAGGTCAAACGCGCCCCTTTATGGAGCCTTGCTCCTCTCCTAGGGGGTGCTCCCCACTATTTGAGAAGCACTGAACTACAGTCATGTTTGTGATTAAGGTGCTTAAATTAAAAAATATCAAATATTCCACATTATTAAAGACATTGTCTCAAATATCTTCTTTTACATCCTACCATTGATACCTCCTTAATTTTGTGTATTGTTATTGAGAGGGTTAATATAAATTCACATGTATTGTTCTATTCCACCTTGAGTAATCCACTTCTCCAAAACTTCTATTGTCTTATCAATATAGCATTAATTTGTGTTCATACAAAGTACAGTAAATGGAAATAAAATTCTAGTTTTCCTTGTAGTGGCCCCCTACTGGAAAACAAATCAAATACCCTCTTTTCAGTGCATAATTAGATAAACTGTAGTACATACCACTGTGGAATATTACACAGCCTTAAAACAAAGGAACTGTTGACATTTAGAGTGAAGATAAGTCTGAAAAACTTATTGAGATTTTGAGACAGTGACAGAATAGGGCTGGATCTGCTTGTGGCAGTGGTTGTAGCAATACATACCTGTAACAAAATTATACAGTATGATATTGCAAATAATTATTGAATGTATGTCAAGAGCTCCAAATAAGCTGTGGTTTAACTAATCTAAGTCTGCTTTACCAATTTTAGTTTTGTGATTTCAGCCTAATCTTATAGTTCATTTTCTGAGTAAATTATGTACCTACTTTTCTTGCATGTTTTCACCTGTGCTACACTTAATGTAAAGTGATATCTGCATGATTTACTTTATGATATATTTTTATTGTTTTTGAAACACACCCAGAAATTCTCATGAGTGTCCCCTAACTTTGTACTCCCAGCAGGGTCAGCTGACCATATATGATGCAGGGGATCAAATCTGTATTGGTCACAATGCAGGGCAGAAGGCAAACTCATTGTTCTATCTCTCCAGCCTTGATTTTACAAATTTTATTTCCATAATAAATAATAAAATATTTACTAAATTTTCTCAATAGTAGTCTTCATGTTGCCTTCCCTAGAGACACGGGTATTTTAAAAGTGAAGAATTTCATGTCACAGAGCTCTTCAGAAAAAAGATGACTCAGATCAGGTCTCTTTGACTTCCTTGTGCCAATTTATTCATATATGCTAATGATTAGATGATGTACTTGCATATAAGACTGACACGGTCCATGTTATATTTTTGAATTACATTAAATGGCTATTCAGTAAATGACTGTAGAATGAAAGTGACCTGAACTCCATGATGTGTTGTTTCAGACATATACAAATCATCATTTTGCAAATTGAGTGGAAAGAGTTTTGGCAAGTGTAAATAAAGATTTAAAATAAAAATGATATCTTAATGGAAATAAGCTAGTTATCTGAAATCAGTGGGCAAGAGTTCTAGTTTTTGCAAAAATTTCTTCAGGCTATCAGAAAGTTCTACCACATACTGAGACCTGAGTCACACTAGAAATGATGAAATTGGCACTGAAAACATGACATTTTTTATTCATTACTTCCTGTGAAAGGAGTCTTAATTTTCTCAACCCATGATAAGAGATAGGAAAAATTAACTGGTAAGGAACTGGGGTGTAAATCCTCTAAGTGAACAGAACTAGGAAGTACTTCTCTGAACTTCACACCAACACTTGGTATTTATGAAAATCCATATACACAGGAACCAAGTGAGTTGATAATCATTTCACTCAGCTTGTTAATAATAATATATGACAAAATAGAGTGCATCAAAACAATCCATGAACACATATGCCCTCAGACACATATAATGCTGTATAGTTTTAAGGATCTAATAATAAAGAAATTGATACACTTCCTTAAATCCCTACTAAAAGCACCTGCACAATTTGGGGGGGGGGTCACACCCAGCTGCTCTCAGGGTTTACTTCTGCTTAGAAATCGCTCCTGGCAGGCTCACAGCACCATATGGGATGCCGGGCATCAAATCTGGCTTGGCCGTGTGGAAAGCAAATGCCCTACCCACTGTGCTATAGCCCTGGCGCCTGCACAAAATTTTTGATAAAGAAGAAAGTGTTTAATTAAGGCTGAAAGACTATTGTAATCCAATATCGAATCAACTCTTTGAACCCTTTCCTGAAAAATGAAACTGAATAATAATTCCAC
>PVKC010001843.1:21478-47451 GCA_004027635.1 Crocidura indochinensis
CTTGCATTAGACCGTGGTATATAAGAATAATGATGTGTGGTGTTGGAGCAGTGACACAGGACTTAAGGCAACTGTCTTGTGCACGCTAGCCTAGGACAGACCTTGGTTGGATCCCCAGTGTCTCATATGGTATCCCCAAGCCAGGAGCGATTTCTGAGTGAATAGCCAGGATGTCACCTGGTGTGGCCGAAAAACAAAACAAAACAAAACACGGAGACAAACACAAAGAAGTAGAAGTTTTAAGATCTAGAATGTAATATTCTGTATTTGCCATTTCTCCTTGATTCTGAAATTAAATGGCAGAGTTTAATGAGATGAAACTCCATTGGTTTGAATGTCTGAACAACTGTAATAAGTATGTTCCCTTCTGACCAATTTTGCACATGTAGTGTGAAAAAGAAGGTAATTTGTAGCAATAAATATCTGTGATTTTGTGGTATTTACTTTCATATATAAAATAACCCATTTCAATCTCCACACAAAATATCATACACCTTGTCTTGTTGAACTTTAATTTCTACTGTCACTAATAAATTTGTTTCTAAGCTAAATCCTTAGAGATTTAAATATCACCAAAGAATGGCCATATTACTTTGCCAATTTCAAATAACAAATAAGATTCCCAAAACAGTCACTGTGTACTGCTTTATTCTTTTTACAGGCATTTTATGTATATGAAAAATCATGTCTATAGTTAATAGAAATGAAAACTGAGAGGTTAGGGAGGAAGGAGTGGTGGATAGAAAAATGTTGGAGGGATTTTGAAACTCCAGCAGATGATTGATATAGTAAGTGATCCCTGATATAGTAAGGTGAAATTATATTACTATATCTTTAACACAATCTTCAACAGATTTGTGAAATCTGATACCTGAGTTAAAAGATAAAGTAAATTATACAAATTAAAAAACAATTTCATGCCTAAATTTCTTCTTGAAAATGAGTTTGCTTACATATTCTATACTAATATAAAATGTGCATATATGATATATAAAGTTAGAAGGGAAGGTAACAATAAAGTCTAAAGCTTCTACCCATGTCTCTTGAAATGTCCTCTCACACAATTCAGTTATCATGCTTGGAAATTTCAGGTAATATGCAGAAATAATGATACTTCTTCAGTTGATAAGAATGGCTTATTTTCACCCCCAAATTCTGGTAGATTTCATGAATCATCTCTATTATTCTAAGTCAAATATTTAAAATACAATCTGATTTGATTGGCACCACATACCGAGAACCAATTCTCACCATCAAACAACCCCAAACATGTCCCTGTAACTCTCACAAACATCTTCAAGATAATCTTGTTGACTCTTGTTATATTAGGGTCCTTGTAACCTCATGTCTTTGGACCTTTACAAGATTGAGTCCATTAAAATTGTCTGGTTAGATAGGAATGGCACATAGTGGTCCCCTATTTTTATGAGTATTTTTTGAGAACTCTTCCTTCCCAACAAGAAGATAGTATAGTTTTAGTAAATGTCTTATGTTAGTAAGTTTGATTGAGAAGTTCTCAATATCTAACAAGTCATCCATGAGTGAAGAAGCAGAATATTTTTTCTTTTCCTTTTTGTTAAATAATTTTACTGTGACCAAAATGAATTGTGAATCTTTCACAGTAATATTTAAGGTACATAGTTACAATTAATCAAGGTCATTCCCACCACCAGTATTGTCCTCCCTTCACCTCTGTTTACAGCATGCATCCCATATCTCCCTCCTTTGCCCCACAGATGAAAAAGTAAAAAATATTAAAGGTAATGACACATATTTAAAGTCACTAGGTTGTCTATCAACAGATTAAAATGAATATGGTTTGATCTGTTTATGCATAATAATATGTAATGATTATACTGGAAGCAAAGCATACACAGTTATCACAGACATTTATTATGTAATGTATGTAGTTTGTTTTGCATAAAATTTGTAATATACAGTAGTCAAAATATTTTGTGTGTGCTGAAAAAATAGTTTAGTAAGCTTAAAGCATAAAAAAACATATTTTGCATTTGGGAGATCAAGATTTTACCACCTGGTTCCCCAAGCACAGAACTAAGAGCAACTCTGAGTACTGCCACTTACAGTAAATAAAGAATGGACAAACAAAATAAACAAAACTATTGCTTGATTTGAGAAGTGGAGAGTCTTTTAAGTCTGACTGCTTGCTTTTGCTCACTCAGGAACCCAGGACAGTTAGAGACAGGGATCACCTTAAACTTTGCTAGTTTCTGTGCAAGATAACAATAGAAATTATGGGTTTCATTCTGATGCTGAAGGTGCTGAACAGGAACTATTTAGAAATAGAAATATTTAGGTTTTTAGCAGACTGCATGAAACATGTTGATTATTCTTTCCAGATAATTGGTCTAGCCTAAAAAATACATACCATCATGTGCCTACCGTATTTTTCACTCTATATGACAAACCTGAGCACAAGATGCACATATATTTTAGATGAGAAAAACAAGAAATAAAGCACTCTAATGAAAATGGTGTACTAAAATATTTAATAAACTATAGCAGAATAATATTTCAACCAGGTTAAGTGAATAGCAGTAAACGTGACATTAAGAATCATTATGTCTATTCTGTGTCTATCTCCCTCTGACTTATTTCACTCAGCATAATAGTTTCCATGTTCACCCATGTATAGGAAAATTTCATGACTTCATCTCTTCTGACAGATGCATAATATTCCATTGTGTATATGTACCACAGTTTCTTTAGCCATTCAACTATGGAAAGGCATCTTGGAATAGTCTCACTGATCTATGGGTTTTAAGAAAAATAAAAGACATTATTGTAACAATATCCAGAGACAATTGAGATGAGGGTTGGAAGGACTGGCTCATGATATAAAGCTCAACATTAAGAGTGGTGAGTGAAGTTAAATAAAGAACTACACTGATAAATATGGTGACAATGTTAATGAGTAAGAGAAGTAGAATGCCTGTCTTGAATACAAGTGGGGGTGGGAAAGAGGGAGATTGAGGACCTTGGTGATGGAAATATTCTACTGGTGTTCTACTTATGATGGAAACTCAACTACAATCATGTTTGTAATCAAGGTGCTTAAATAAAAATAATATTAAAAATAAACAAATAAATATAAAACTTCTTTGATTCCAATGTTGAAAACAAAAGAATCATTATGACTGTCATTAATGAATGGAGAGTTTAAGTTTTGAGTTCTCTTCTATTTTTCTGGGAACCCCAAGAGCTCCTCAGCTCCATGTGGTATTCACTTCATAAATGCACAAACATTTCCCCAACTTTTGGAGGCAGAGGAAGTGTATATTATGGTACAAAAATACAGTACTTGTTTATGTTGTTCTGACACATAGATCTAGAATATAAACATCATGTAGGAACATATTTCTCAAATTGTCCTCATGCACCTAGAGAGAGCAGAGCTTGTACACAGCATTAATATATGATGAAAACATGATTATCATCTTTGTCACCAACATTGCATATTCATAATAACAACCACAACACACAAATATTATTTTCTAAGCTATTTAGTGAACAAGTAAAGAAGAGTAGCATAGTGAATACCATATGTAACAGAAGTTATGTATAAATATCTATCAAACTTTCACTTAAAAAAAGGAAGGGCTCTGAATTATTAATTTAATTCCCTATGCATAAAAAGCATAGCTCATAGGAACTTACATACATATGGCTTTGCTAGCAAGTATTATATGATCTGGTGCCTGATAAATCTAATAATGAATCTATTTACTAGTTATATGTATTTTGTTAAAAAACAAATTCATGAAACCAAACTTTATACTTTTCCTAACCTTATCATCTCCATATTCCAATTAAATTAGAAAGTTTTAATTCTCATATAATTGTGACGACCATTTTCCTCCTGCTTCTCAGATGTGTTCACAGATTTCAGGCATGCCTGTTCTTTCTTGATATCAAGAAAAACTCCATTCCACTTTTCTCAGTGGTCCAAAATCATCATAGTAAATAATGTTATATGGAAGCTGGTATGTTCTTTCTTCTAATTAGCACACTCCACTTTCTTCCACTATTGTATTATATATTATGTATTATATATTATATATAAGTATTACATTGTAATATTTAACATCTAAATAAAGAGGCTTCCTATAGAACTGGCCCTGAGGGACAGGAGCAGAGTGGAAGTAGATTGTTTCATACCAGTAAGAAGACAAATGGGTATATGAAGAAATGATCATGAGGGAAATGGAAAGGTAAACCACTAAATATCAAACTTTGAATGGCTAGAGTTAAAAAATATGAGAAAATGAATTATTGATGAGGATATAGAAGTGTAGTGAAAGCAACTTTGTGCAATGCTGGTGGGAATGTCATTTGGTACAGAAACTATGGAAATCAACATGGGAGCCTGGAGTCGCAGCCAGCATAGGTTTTGGCAGACCTCCATATGTGCCAGAGGCCTCTTAACTTGACCTAGGGTCAAAGTGTGGGATCTGGATCACCCTGCACCCCTACCATTGTCATGAAATTTGATGGTATAGTTATATCTCTAACTGTACTCACCACTCCAGGTGGTGAGCTTCACATTGTGAGTCAGTCCTTCCTGTACTCATCTCTATTGTCTCTTGGCATTATTACAATAATGTCTTTCATTTTTTCTTATAACCTATAGGTGAGTAAGACTATTCTGTGTCAATATCACTCCCTCTGACTTTCTTAATTCAGCATAATAGTTTTCATGTCCATCCACATATAGGAAAATTTCATGACTTCATCTCTCCTGATGGCTGCATAATATTCCATTGTGTACTACAGTTTCTTTAGCTACTCATCTGTTGTTGAGAATCTGAGTTGTTTCCAAATTCTGGTTATTGTAAATAGTGTTGCCGTGAGTATAGGTGTGAGGAAGGCATTTTAAACAAAATGGGACTAAAGGCATCTTCAAGGAGAAAACAGCAGTCTCCATAAAAGTGGAAGTAGAGATAAACAAATAGGACTATCTTAAGCTGAGGAGCTTCTGCACTTCAAAGGAAAGAGTGATTTGGATGCAAAACTCAACCACAGAATGGGAGAAACTATTAATCCAATACCCATCAGATAAAGGGCTAACATCTATGATATATGATATACTAGTTACAGGCAGAACTTAACAAGATAAAAAAAATTTAACCCCCCATCAAAAAATGGGAAAATATATTAACAACTTTCAAAGATAAAATACAAATAGCCCAAAGGCAGATGAAAAATTTTTTCACACCACTATCATCAGGGAGATTCAAAGCAAAGGCAACAATGAGGTCAAGGTATCATCTCATTCCACAGAGACTGGTTACACATCACAAAGAACAAGAACAATAAGTGCTGGCAGGAATGTGGGGAGAAAGGAACTCTCATCACTGCTGGTGGGAATGCTATCTTCTCCAGCCTTTATGGAAAACAATATGGATATTCCTCAAAAAAAACAGAAATTAATCCCATATGATCCAGCTATACTTCCAGGGATATACCTTAGGAACACATAAAACACAATACAAAAGTGAACTGTGTCTTTTTTCTGTGACTAACATCCACACAAAATATATGGCAGCTAGAGGCATAATTGAAATAAGGCAGACCATACAACTCACTTCACATTTCGAATATCTTTAGATCAGCAGATAATTTTGGCTAAATTATATCGCATGACCAAATCCCACCATTAAGTAGATATTAGTGTCTCCATGTTTTTGGAATAATCATTGAAAAATTTATGGAAGAGATTATCAATGAGTAATTATATTCATAATAAGTAATGATCAAAACTCCAAGTATGCCAATATTTGAGTTGATATTTCCAGGACTTTTATGAAGTGACTATAGGCGCCCTTCTTCTCACCTTCCCATACTTCCAGAAGCCATGAAAGCGGAAACAAAGCCCACAAAGTTGCCATGTCTTCACGTGACCAGTTCCATAGATCACTCTATTCTCAATAGAGATGTAAACCAAACCATGAAAAGTCATAAATATAATGGCTACTAAACTGAAAATAGCTATCCGCACAGGAGACAATGAGTTAGGTTCTATCCTGATAAAGCCATTACAGTTGCACTGGCCACCAACAACCACAGCTTCAGCTAATTTATTATTAGAAATGATTACTTCAACTCAGCTTCATCACTCAATCACAGAGTTCTATGGAGTCACAAAGTCAACCAAAACTCCAGGTTGGCTGGCTGACATCTCCAGGAATGTTTTGAGGTAAGTACAGACATGTCTTCCCTGCCTTCTACTTGCAGGAATCTGGAAATCACCCTCCCCCCTACCAAAAAAAAAAAAAAATCTTTGATTTCAGTTATAATGTTAGGAATTTCAGCCCCAAGACCACATGTGTGGCTGCAAGACAATTCTAAATTTTTAACACTTTCAACTAGTAGGAACACATCATTTTATATGTTAATATGTATTCAAAGCCACCTAATTTTTAAGCAGCAGAAAATCAACTAACAACGAATCTATAGCAAACCTTCTGACAATGACTAAATAACAGTGCAAGATACAGCAATTTTCATAATTATTCTTATTGTAGTAATTTTTAAAATTAATGTCATTGCATAACTTGAATACTCTTGTTCTGCCTCATGAATTGAGGAGAAAGAAAAATGGATGGTACCAGAACCAAACAGTTGTATGAACATTGAGTAGAAATAAAAAAGGATCAAACTTAAACACCAAACCCAAAGTCAAAGACAACAGAATCGATAGCCAATCTTCAACAAACTATACACAGAGGGGACCAGTTATCTTAGCTGTCTTGGGGGACAATGGAAAGGGATGCTCAGAACTGGGGTGGACAGAGGACAGCACTGGTGGTGGCATACTCCTGATTCAATGCCACTATGTACCGCAAATATTACTGTGAAAGATTTATAATTCACTTTGGTCACAGTAAAAATTATTGATAAGAAAGATAATGCTATTGCATGTTACCAATAAATAAACAATATAAAATATATTATTTTGTGCCTGCCAATGACTCGGGAATGGGTGGGAATCTGAGGACACTGGAGGAGGGAATTTTACATTGGTGGTGAGATTGATTTTAGAGTAAATTTATTACAAGTAACACTGAAATACACGGTCTTTAAAGAAAGTATTTTATATGAATATAAAATAAAATTTAAGACATTTTGATTTGGGAAGAAATAGGACATTGCTGCTCTAAGTCAATATTTACAGTCAGTGGATATTGTCACATGAATGCAAAACATATTGAGAATTGTCATTTAGGGTAATTTTGTCAATTAAACTGTTATCAGAAACTAATTATACCCATCAGTCAAGGAAATAAAGTTTTATTATCTATCAATTCTTATGAAAAAATAAAAGGCAAGGAAAACTTCAGTATCTGTATTCCCTAAATTTGTGTGTGTTCAAATGATGTTTTTTCCTCCCATATCTTTGTAAAGGAATAGCTGTGACTTGATGAAAATGAGTTTGTGATGCAATTAAGTGTTTAATTAAATGTTACAATTAAATGTTTAACTTTTGAAAAAATATATAAAGAAATTCTACCAAAAATTAAATTTAAATACTAGGATAAAAATTCCAATCTACCATAAATCAGAATTTACAATAAAATATCAATTTTGAAATGGTAATAAAATGGAGGGTACCAAGACCAAACAGTCATATAAAAATTGAGAAGAATTAAAAAATGATCAGATTTAAAGACCAATTCCAAAGCCAACTACAACAAAATCGATACCCAATCTACAACAAGCTAGACACAGAAGGGGCCACTTATACTAGCAGCCTCGGGGGGCAAAGGAGGGGCAATATGGGATGCATACTGGGAACATGGGTGGAGGGAGGACAACATTGGTGGTGGGAATGCCCCTGATTCAATGTCACTATGTACTTAAAACACTACTGTGAAAGATTTCTAATTCTTTTGGTCAAAATAAAAACTATTAATAAAAAAAGAAATTAGTAGCTTAGAAAAATTGAAAAAAAAAATGCTTCCCCAAAGCAAAAGCTTAGGCCCAGATAGATTCATTAGTGAATTTCTTCAGACTTTCAAAGAGGGTTTATTGCCAATCTTTATTAAGCTCATCCAGGAAATTAAGAAGCAGAAACATTTCCAGTTTCCAAGAAGCTAACATCATCTGATACCAAAAGCAGAGAGAGACACTACAAAAATTTTAAAAAGGAGAGAAAGAATTATAGGCTAGTATCTTTGATGAAGATAGATGCAAAGATCTTCAACAAAAACTATCAAATCAAATCGAACAATTTATCAAAAAGGTCATACAACATTCATTGCCAAGTCATAGAGATGCAATAATGGTTTAAAATATACAAGTCAAATAACATTATAAACCATATCAACGAAATAAGAAGAATATATTATCATATCACATAGAGAAAGTTTTTGACATAATCCAGGAACACATCATTAATAATCAGAAAGATGCAAACCAAAACTAAAATGAGTGGCCCGGGAGATAGCATGGAGGTAAGGCGTTTGCCTTTCATGCAAAAGGTCATCGGTTCGAATCCTGGTGCCCCATATGGTCCCCTGTGCCTGCCAGGAGCAATTTCTGAGCATGGAGCCAGGAGTAACCCCTGAGCACTGCCGGGTGTGACCCAAAAACCAAAAAATAAATAAATAAATAAATAAATAAATAAATAAATAAATAAATAAAATGAGATATCACATAACAACAGAAACCAGCACATATCAAGAAAAATAAACAATCAATGCTGGTGTGAATGCAGAGACAAAAGGACTCTCATTCAGTGTTGGTGGGAATGAAATATTACTTGTCCAGTCTTTTTGGAAAACAGTATGTACATTCATCAAATAAATAGAAATTAAATTCCCATATGAACAAGTAATACTACTCCTGATAATATAATCTAGAGTCCCCAAACACAATGCAAACAAAACACCTGATTCCTATGCTTATGGAAGCACTTTTCCCAATAGCCAGAATTTGGAAATAGCCCAATTGTCCAACAATAGATGAGAAGATACAGAAATGGCAGTATTTCTAAACAATGGAATATTGTGCTGAGTCAAAAGGGTCACTTTGTTGTATATAAAATAAGTATCATAGTAATATAAAAACGACAATAGAAATGAGGACCAGTAGGTTGTGTCTATGGTAGGAAATTTGTAATAAAGAGTGTGGGAGTTCATTTAGAACAGAGAAGGAACCAACATGCCAATCATAGTTGGAATTTTCACTGTGGACAAGAATTGTAAAGGAGATCAGATGATATATATGATACTCCATTTAGTAATCATATTTCAAAATAAAACAAAGAAAAAGTGATGGGACTCAAGGGTCAAGTGACCTGAGGCGCATTGAGTGAAAATAAAAATGATTAGACCTAAATACCCAAACCAAAGTCAACAAACATAGAATCAAGAGACCCAAATTATAACAAGCTATACAAAAAAAGGAACCTATTAAACTAGCAGCCCAGGGACCTAACATGGTAGTATGGGATGTATGCTGGGAACTATGGTGGAGGGAGATTAACACTGGTGGTGAGTATGGCCCTAACTTACTGTCACCTTGTACCTGAAATACAACTGTGAAAGACTTGGAATTCACATTGGTCTTAATAAAAAAAATTTTTTTAAAAAAGGGGGAAATGGGAAAGTATGCATGAGTAAGATAGAGATACACAGAGAGAGTCAGAGAGAGATAGAGAAAAAATATCTGCCATGAAGACTGTTGGGGGTGATAGGGGAGAGTTCAGGAAGTAAACTGGGGACATGTGATGGAAAATATTGGTAAAGGGATAAGTGTTGACATTATATATTTGTATAACTGAAACTCAAGCGAGAGCAGCTTTGCAATTGTATCTCGTGGTGATTCAAAATAAAATTTTAACTAATAGCAACCTTCTTCTATTTAAACCTTGGAAAAATTACTTTAGGATTTAGAATGGGAAAATTCGGACTATATTAAATCTGATATAACATACTGTATTGCCATTTTTTCAGGTACATATCCCTATGACTCCTAAGTCCCAATGCTTCCTGTACCAGGCCAATTACTGGTTGCATTATCACTTCACTATTGGCATTTATACCCTAACCATCACATATGCATTCTATGTCTTCTACACAATATTCCTAATTTTTTCTTAGGGTTCTTCTGTTACAGCAGATGCTGTTTTGCTTCATGGCTCTTGTGGAGGGCATGTACAATTAGCACATGGAAGACCAGCAGTCTGAGATCTTCAGGGCTCCAGCAATTTATTTCACTGTTGGTAGCTGGGCCGAAAGTTCCATTTCCCATGCCTAGAAGTGGCGCAGTGGTAGGATGCTTGCTTTGTACGCAGCTGACTTAGGAAAGACCACACACAATTTGATCCCCTGGCTTCCCATATGGTCTCCCAAGCCAGGAGCGATTTCTGAGCACAGAGCCAGGAGTAATCCCTGAGCATCATCGGGTGTGGCCCAAGAACCAAAATAATAATAATAATAATAATAATAATAATAATAATAATAATAATAATAATAATAATAATAATAATAATAATAATAATAATAAAATAGAAAAAATCATATTTTCAGGATAGCGGCCTCAGCAACATTAACAACAAAAACTCAACTCTTCCTTGTAGCAGAAGTAGCAGGAACTTGCAAAAGATTCTAAAGCAGCAAAAGTGTTGAGGGAAAAAAATTCAGGCAAACAGCCAAAGTAACAAAGACCAAGAGGCCAAGAGGCTGTTGAAGCAGTGGAAGCAGCTGCAGTAGAGAAGGTAGGGAACCCACCTATCACCTTTACCTCCCATAGCAGGGATAGCAAAAGCAGAGGCAAGAGACAGCAGCACCATCTATTAAAAGTAGTAGCAGCAGCAGCCCTAGACCTTGAAATTCAGATGTCCACTTATTAGTTTTACTGTTGTCCCTAGTTCTCTGATTGGTAGTCCCTTTGTAAGTTTGTACTACAACCATTTAAATAGCATAAGAGATTAACAGGAGGTTGTGTCTATCCTCTTTCTTGCTCTCTTGTTCACACTTTGCTTTTACTTTTTTCTTTCTATCTCTCTCCTCTTTTTTTGCTCACAAGAAATATCTATTTCCAGGTAAACATCAGGTAGTGTCTATTGCTATACTTTTGCAGTCTAACCTCTTTGGCATGTCACAATGAAGATGATTATTAAATAGTCATGACCCCACAAAGGTCACATATTCCAAGATGGGGGAATATTATAGTGGGTAGAATGTTTGCTTTACAACAGTCCTGGGTTCAATTCCCAGCAACCCATCTGGTCTCTGAGCATCACCACAAGTACATTCCTCAGGGCAAAAATCAGGATTAATAGCAGAGCATTGCTGGGTTTGGCCCCAAAACAAGACACAAAAAGGCACATAACCCAATGCCATTTCCCACCTTTCTTTCTGTGACATGCATGTTTAATAGAGATGGCATTTTAGTACTGACTTTTAGGTTTTAATTTTTTAAAGAACATAGTCCCATAAGATGGCAGAGACTAAATCTTTTATCCCTAATTACATCGAATCCCAAGAATAACAAGCAAACAAATAAAGATAAGCCCTTCATTAATATATTTGTATTTGTTACAGAAGAGGGTTTTTGCAGGTCTGGTACTTATATCTAAATACAATTATAACATATGTTGATGAAAAGTGTTAATTAGATCTTATTTTAAAATAGAGACATAACCAGACTTTCATTGTAAAAATGGACAGAGTCAGAAATAGAATCAAATTGAGGGAAAATAAGTTTCTTGGCCAACATTGAAAGTGAAATCTTGACACTCAAGATCACATTTTCCTCTCTGCTTTTCTTGAAGGTTTCTCTGGATTAGTTTAATTTATTGTGATTCTTACAGACAAAGCTCTGTATGATTCCTTTCATAAACATTATTTAATTCCATACTCAGAATAATCCTTTAAAATACTCAGCATTCATATAATATTTAATGCAAAACAAAGGACAGATTTATTTATATGTGATTTATTTAGATAAATAATTTAGCCTGATACAAATATAATTTATTTGATTTGTAAATCCAATTGATATTTTTACTCTACAGGTATCTAATTTCTGAATGAACAAGTTTTATTGAAAAGCAAGCAAAACATAAAGCACTAATTAAAGCCTATGTTTCTAGGTACTATGACATATTCTTTCTTGACAGTCTTATGCCTATAACGAAATTGATCAGCCACCAAGGAAGATAGATGTAGTTTATGTTCCAGTTGAGAAGAGATGAGGCATCAAGCCACAATATCCATTAATCATATTTTATGCAGTGTGACCATACCAAGAGAGGGTTATGTTGGTTATTACTTTTACTCTTTACTTTTCTGAAGGAACTAACACAAGTTATCATATTGTGGCAAGCTTCCAATATTTGATGGCATTTTAACAGAGTCTAGGAACAGGCAATACTTAGAAGAAGAAAAAGACAGAAAATAGTTAAATAGCCATGTAGTTCTTCAAAATTAGACTAACAAATCTCAGAATCACTTCAAGTTAGAGAATAAAAATGTATTGATTACATTTTGCATTTGAGTACATAATGTATATAGCTACAAGTATACGTTGACAAGAAGAAAATGAGTACAACTACCCTACTAAGTGAATAATAATTATGTGATTATTTTTCTTTTATTCAGTATCTGAAAGGTTGTACTAGGCATTGTGGCAGAAAGGTAGGGAGGCTGATATCTGAAAACTTTACAACAATAGCTTCAAAATTCATGAGCTAAAATGTAGAAAGATATGATAAGAGATAATGAAAGTAACTATTCTTAGATATCTCTCTATATGAACAAATTCAGTTAGCAAATATTATCAAGTGTTAGCAATAGATACCTTTGGTAATGTTATAATAACTCACAATTTATAGATACATAAGATATATGTCATTTAAGTGTTAAAATTTTAACATATTATTGTATCAATTATAATGTATAAGTATATGCAGACATTCTGTTGCCTTCTAAATTCCATAGCCTAATGTAATTAGAGGTCAGCTCTGGCATTGAATTATTATGATATATATATATATATGACTTCTGGAATGAAGTAAAAAAGAAATATTGAACGAATATTATTTCTTTTTTTGTTGCTTATTCTTTATCTGGTATCAATATTACTGAGTTAAGAAATATTTGAGTTTATAACTTATGTAGATTAGAGTGTAACTATAAATTTCCTTTGTGTGCCAACAAACTATAAATTCCTGGTTTAGAATTTACCACCATGGGGGCTGGCGAGGTGGTGCTAGAGGTAAGATGTCTGCCTTGGAAGTGCTAGCAAGGATCAGGACCACAGTTCGATCCCCCGGTGTCCCATATGGTCCCCCCAAGCCAGGGCCAATTTCTGAGCATTTAGCCAGGAGTAACCCCTGAGCATCAAATGGGTGAGTCTGAAAAAAAAAATAAAACAAAAGAATTTACCACCATGAGCCTCTAAGGTATTAAACATAGCATCAATTCACATGGGATTAGACATGGAACATGGACAAGAAAAAAATAAGTGTGATAAACTACTAAAAGAATTATGAATGTATGTTAATACATTGTAACACAGTATATATAGACTAATACAATTTTTCATCTTTATGCTATTATAGGCACTATTCTAAACTAATAGTTTTTCTATAAGCAGAAAGTATTTGACAAATTATGAAAATAAATATAACTGTACAAAACTGGGTTTTAAGGGAATCTAAAGGGAAGACATGAAAAATTTATTTTTATGATATAGAGAAATGATTTAAAGGTGGAATATAATTGACGAGGAAATATATGTATAAAATCTGTATAAGATATTCCCATTGTTTTGTTAGTCAGAGGTCACTGAATCAACATTGCCCATATGATTATGCTTGGTCTGATCTGTTTTAGTCATCTAATCTAGATTCCAAAAACTAATTAAGAAAATTACAGTAATTGAATGCCTATCTGAAAATCATACACACACAGACATTTCTATATTCAAATTAATTTATGCCATGAAGATAAGAGCTAGTTAAATAAGTTGTTTTTGAAATCGACCACCTGAAGGTGAAGAACTTAACAGAAATTTTAGATGCATAATTTAATCCTGAAGCATGGTTATTTTAACATCTGAAATACCAAGAAGCAAAATTAATCAACAAAATATTGACAGTTTTCTAATTCTAGGTTATTTTAATGACACATTGATTTGAAAGCAGCTACACATGTTGATTGTTCCTTAACAGACAAACTCATCTTATAGCTACTCGAATTAGAAATCTTCTTTGACTCTCACAGGGAAAACATTTTGAGATTCACCTGCCATGTCCTTGCAGCTTTACGTATGTGGCTTCAAAAAAGTTCTCTTAGGTAAATGCCCTGAACAAACCAGGAACATATGACATCATGCAAATCTGAAAGGGCCAGAATGACAGGTAATGTGTATTGAGTGTAGTGACCTACCAGGGACTGACTGGTCATACCATCATCCCAGGGGAGAATGAGAAAGCTGAGGGGGAAGCAAAAGATAGGAAAGAGAGAGAGAAAGAGAGAAGGAGGGAGGGAGTGTGAGACTAAGATTCTTTTTATTCCCTCCTGCATTATGAAGTCTGCAGGTGCCCAGGGATTTCTGAGAGAGAGAGAGAGAGAGAGAGAGAGAGAGAGAGAGGGATAGGTAGATGTAATCCACTGGCCAGAGGGCACTAAGCAAGGACTGTAGATCTGGGCTCTAGAGGGAATAGAGAATAAGGAATATATGCAGAACAGGCAGCATTGCCAATGTCGTATCTCTGGCTCCTGCAGGCCAGCAGACACTGCTCAGGTCTCTACCCTGGGCACCCCAATACCTGCCAGACTTTTTCTTTTATACTTTGGTGGAAATTATCCTTTGTGGGGGTCATGTCCAAAGGGACATATTCATGTCCAACTGCCATTACACTGTCGTCACACCTTAAGGGTTCATTGACTAATTAATTCCTTAAAGGTACATTGATTAATTAATTCCCTTAAATACAGCAACAATTGATACATCAACAATTGAGCACTTACTTTTGACTTGCATGATTATATAAAACTTTCTAAATGGAAATTTTTTTCTGCTTCTATATTATCATTAGTTATTTCAAATTTTGCAACCTCATCACCTTCAGAAGATACATCTACTTTTGAGAAGATCTGATTCTGGGTCCAAAGAAGACACATGAAGTTTGTCCGAAACTCTATCACTGTGTCTCTTCCAACAATTTCAAATGAGGTATGATCAGGGTGGAGATAATAAAATTGAATCAACATCAAAGAAAGTTACTAAATTATGAGAAAATAACCTATTACTTTGGCCTTCAGGCTCTTTCAGAAGACATTTCAAGTAATCCAGGAAATTGTCCTTGGATTACGGAAGATATAACATTGTTTTTCCAAATGTTTTCTTTCCATCAACTACAATTAAAAATAATAGCATTACTATTTGTATGATAATTTTTATTGTGACCAAAAAGTGAATCAAAAATATTTCACAGCAATATTTAAGGTATATAGTGACAATGAATATGGACCATTTCCACCACCGGGGCTGTTCTTCTTCCACCCCCTTTCCCAGTCCGTGTCCCATATCTCCCTCGTTTCCCCCCTGGAATGCTGTTTTACCTGTTCCCCTCTGTGTATAGCTTGTTGTAGATAGGGTATCAATTCTGTTGTTGTTGACTTTGGGTTTGGTGTTTCAGTCTGATTGTCTTTTAATTCCACTCAATGCTCTTATGGCTGTTTGATCCTGGTACCATTCATTTTTATTTGGGAAAAAGAAAATTTTTAATATCTTTATTTAAACACCTTAATTACAAATATGAGTGCAGTTGGGTTTTAGTTATGTAAAAATCACCCTTCAGTGCAGATTTGGGTTATTGGTAACATTACTCTTAAGGTACTATTAGATTCAGAGATTCAGAATAAAGAACGAAGTCATGTCTCAGGCTTTCTCCCAATTTCCTTCGAAACAAGGTTTTCATTCTACTTTTCAAACTCATTCTCCTCTGTCTTCATTCCCATCGGTCCTGTCTTACCTAGGCTTTTATATGATGAGTAGTATTCACATAGGTAGTCTGCCTCCTGTCGATTATTCCTCTGAACAAGAAAGAGATACCTTTAATAGGGTAGAAACTTAAACCAGTATCACCAAAACTCTCATCTGTTCAGAGATTTCACATTCTTTGAATAACCAATGGTTCCTACCCAGTGCTGAAGATGATAAAGGCAGCCTTTAGATCCAATCATGCAGACCTTAAGGACTCGTGCTTTCAACCATTAAGTGACTTTTCTTCCCAGTGATATGTGAAGATATTTTAAAGGCTGACTCATTTAGTTCTATCTGAGATAGAATTATTAATCTAGGTCTTTATCATCATTAACTACATACCATACTGTGCTATGCTCTTATTCCTCGGCTCACAGCTCCCTTTGATATATTTCCTTTCGCAAACATTGGAGATTCAATATCATTTGACTCTAACTAAACTTTGCAATTTCTATCTCTCATCATCTTTGCTTTTTTTTTTTTTTCCTGGTGTATGTACAAATTACTTAGCCATATTTAGCCGATGGTGGATTGAAGTTTCCAAGTGGTGCTCAGTATGCTCAGGGGTGCCACTCACTAGTGATTAGTTTCTCCCGGGTGTTTAGTTCAATGCAAAGGCCAGAAAATATGGAGCTACTTGAACCCTGAGATGCTGGTGGACCATCCAGCTCAGGACAAGGGTTATCTAGGCTCTACTTATAATTCAAGAGAGAGAAAAACATGTTGCTGTAAATCTAAATCAGCTGGATAGGATTAGAATACTCCTAAACCAGTCTACTATTTTCTAGCCATTCACCTAGCCATTTTATTAAATAGTTCCTATTTCTCACTGAAAATTATTACACCTCTTTCTTTTACCATTCTATTTCAATACTTATAGAGTGAAAAATATGCCAGGTAAGTGCAAATTATTCTAAGATAAAACTCACTATTTATTATTGTCCATATGCAGGGAAATGAGGCACAAAGGAAGTTTTAGATAAAGTAGACAACAATTGTCCTAATTGTCATTAACTGTCAGTAACGGAGATGGAGGTCACAGAAAGGAGACTTCTAGTTTTTTGCATTTTAGAATGATCTTTACATTTGACTTTACTTAATGACTTCACTTTTCATTTAGTTTGTTGATTGGGTCAAACTTTTTAAAGATAATTCATTTATTGCATTACAAAAAACATAAAACTGAGTTTTAATTATGCATTGGTAATATCTACTGGATTTTCTTCCACTTGACATAGTCAATCCCCAAACAGAACTCTGTTCTTTATATCAGTCTTTAATAATTCCATGTTTGTGTATCAGTAGTTATTTCACATGGGGAACTATATGTGAATTCTATCAGAAGATAAAATCAGAATAGAATGAGGAGTAAGGATAAAAGAGGATAAAAAGCAAAAGGAGAAAATTAGGTTAGAAAAAATGGGGGTCTTGGGAATCACTGAGCAAATGTAGTAAAAAAAAAGAGAAACAACATTTAATTTTGCTCTATTATTTCACATACCATTTACATATTTCAAATATGTTTCCTTCTTTAACTGGTATACTGGTAGCATGATGTAGAATTCATAAGCCTTGATTCACATATTTTTGACTAGGTAATTTTGACAGTGTCCACCTAGGGTTAGAGACTGATGAGCGCAGTACTTGGTTAAATTCTAATCTTTCCAATGTGTTAATATTTCTGATAACATCACCTTTCTTTGGGTTTAATTCTGATGATAAGTCATCATGTATGTTCTTCATCTTCCTCTTAACAACACTACAGATATTTGTTGGAAGTGATATATTTCTCCTTAGTTGTTTCTTCTACAGTTTACCATCTCCCCTTTCAATAGATTCTGCAGCAATTTTTTGACTTCTATTGAACTTTTAGGGTACTGCTTTCAGTCAATGTCTCTCTCCCTCAGTTTTCATTATAACCTGTGAACTCCTGATGTGTTACTCACAGAGTCCTCTCTAAAACCATACCAACAAGTTTTATTTGGCTCAGAAAAAAAATAAGCTAAAATGAACTACTTCTTTCTTTGGTGAGGATAAAATTGTGTGATGAAAATACAAAGAAATATTAGGAATAGGACAATTAAAACTATGTTTTAAGAAGAAATACAATTTTCCTTAGAGAAATAAAGAGAAGTAAATCTGTATCTATTATAATGAGCCCTACAAAGTAAAATATGAATGACTATACCCTAACTTTCACAGTTGCCACCATGTCAGTTCATCAGCTAACTCCACTGAATAAATTTATTCTCAAAAGAGACAAAAAACAAACAAATTATAATTTATGATTATTACTGCATTGCTTTAAGGAGGGGGCAGGCCAAGTCCCTGCCCAGATAGCTACACACACAAAATTTATACCAACGCAATGTCCCAACTTCAATGTTATATAAATAAGAGGTCACTACCTTCGCTGCCCAATGTCACTGCTTCATATCTGGCAGAGTCATCAAACCAACAAAATATCTTAGTATAGCAGTTTAGGGGCTAAAACTTTGAGGTTTTCTTGGAGTGATGATGTACAGCCTTTCCTTACTTCTCTATACTACACCTACAGTCCTGGCAACCACTTGCATCTTTCACTGCCACCACCATGTCAACTCATGGTAAGGCACAACAAATTCTGAAATTCCTGGAGCATGGCCACATACAAAATTTGCATGGCAGGTCCAAATTTTTCAATACTAACACCCAAATAGAAAAAATCTATTAGATGTAAAAGTAGCAAAGCAGCCACCTAGGCTCGAACAACAAAACTAATATCACAGAAAGTTCAACTAGCAATAAAATTTTTGTAAACCTTCAAAAAAATAACTAAATGATCCCATTGTCAGAAATAAAAATTTGAACACATCTCTTCATGAAGATGTCATTTCAGTAATTCCGTTTTCGTTTAATGGCAACAATCAGTATAAAATAAATTATTTTTTTGCCTGAAAAGGGAACAGACTTGGGAGTGGGTGGAAAACTGGGGAAAATGGTAGATGAAATGTTATACTGGTTGCAGGATTGGCATTTTATGCTAGAAACAATTGTATTATCAATAACTTTAAACCACAATATTTAAATAAAATACTAAAATTTAAAAATATTAATCACTTTTCAGATTTTCTTGACTATCATGAATAAGTAATCCCAATTAGTTATTAGTCTGATTGCCCTGAGGCTTATATGGAGTGAAAAGCATGACAGAAGGAAGCAGACAAAAATAAGGATAAATAATTAGATACAATTGGGTTTAAGTGCTTCATTTGGTTGAAAATAGGGTCCCAACAGTGATCCTATATGGGTTCCAGTTCTGTCCACAGGACTTACAATTTGTATAATTTAGTTAAGCTGTTAAAAAAAATTTAGGGTAGGGGCTGAAGCAGTGGCGCAGAACCTAAAGAGTCTGCCTTGCGCCTGCTAGCCTAGGACTGACCATGGTTTGATCCCCTGGCATTCCCTATAGTCCTCCAAGCTAGGAGGGATTTCTGAGCTCATAGCCAGAAATCAGGAGTAAATCAGGAGTAAACCCTGAGCATCACCGGGTGTGGCCCAAAAACCAAAAAAAAAAAAAAAATATATATATATATATATATATATATATATATAGGGTATATTTCTGCAAAATAAAAAATTATTATCTATAACCAGGGTGTTGATAAAATAACCCTAACAAAAGATAACCCTAACAAAAATGTGTTTGTCCAAGCAAAAGATTTCTTGATAAGCTCTATATGTGCTTGGATGCCTTCATCTTTATTCTTATTTAAGCCATTCTCATTATACACATAAAACTGTACTCATTCATGAAACATCAAATTCTGTCGAGTCCAATATTTTCATGAATTATACAATGATGAGCTAAGTAGATATAAGAAGTGTCTCCCTTGGCTATGGTTTAACTTTACATCTAATGAAACAGCATGCGAGATAAAAGATCCCAACCAGAGGTGCCACAGATCATAAAGGTAACTAATCACTAATCTCAAAGCAAAATCTTTAATTTTTGAGAATCAATCCAAAATAGTTATACCTAAATCACTATGATTCCCTAGATGTAAACTTAAATAATGGAATGATGATGACTAATGGCTTAGCAACTCAGGTATTTTGCTGGTTCAATTCTTTTCTTTTCAAACCTAGCACTTGATGTATCATTTCAATTTTAGCCATTCTGATGAGTGGTTGGTAGTGTTTCATTTTGATGATCATTTGCATTATCTAATGGATAGCAAAGTTGGATTAGTTTCCTTTTAATTTTTACTGTTTTTTTGAACTAAAATAGCTTTATATCGAGAAATTTACTTAGATAAATGTGAAGAGAAATAAAAACAGAGCATATATTCTCCAGAGAGGAAAAGACTCAACCACAGAAGTGAAAACAGCAGGTCCAATTTCTCACCAATTGCCAGGGCAGAGGATAAGCTAAAGCATTTCTCTCTATCAGATATTTGTGCATCCTATTTCATGAAGCATCTATTCAAAACATTCCTATTTTTCTGTACTTCTTTCCTGTTTACAGTTTTGAACAGTGTTTGTTTATAGAGCACAATTTTAGTGCCAGCTACTCAATTATGACCAATTTAATTGTTTTTGAAAATTATTTATAAATTGTGAAATTATTTATAAAGTGCTGCAGCAATCCACCACGATGCATATTGTTATTATTAATAATATTGTATTTAAATTTTAATTGAAGTAGAACTAGAAAACAAAGCACTCTAATTTATGCCACCCTACCAAAATAGAGCCTTGCAAAACTTAAGACTGATGAGGATCATTTATTTGTTTATGCTATCAGCCTTTTTACATATGTGTCTCTCATCTATATAAGAGGAAATTCTGTCTTTACCATGTTTAAATTGGAGCTGTTTTAAAAAAGTAAAGCATTTCATGAACTTTGGAGTCAAAAGACCTAATTTTACATACCAACACTATCTCTTGAGGATTATATAAACAAAGGCAATTAAATAGACACCTTCCATCAAATGTACTAACGTCATTAATTTAAATGATCATTTGTGGATTCAGTGAAGATCATTATTTAAAACAGAAACTTCCAAGAAAAAAAATATCATTAATTAAATGCTTACTGTTAGGTCATTCTAAGGCATAATTCTTTCAAAAAGCATCCAGTTGAAATTTTGCAACAATCCTATAATGTATACTCCAACATGTTTTATATTTACATAATTCAAAAAATGAAATATTTTATTTTACTTATGTGATAACATACATAATAATCTACTTATAATGATATTTCATTATTATAATAATTTACTTATTGTGTATTGATTTATGTTAAAATATGTACATATTTTAGAATAAGGAGAGGTTAGAGAGTTTGCTTAAAATCACACAATTGGTTTATAAACACAATCCTATTTGCTTCTAAAGATAGCACAAGTTAACAAGCATTAATATATTGAAAGCACGTGGCAGCATTATTTTAGACAGGTGTCATAGCTAAATGAAACAAAAATAATTTAGTCCTCGCAAGCACTCTAAATCATATATATTTAATTTACTCAAAGAAAGATGTTATAACACTTACATTTTGATTTAGAAGTTCTATTCAAGACATTTTATTAGTAAAAATTGCTTATGCTTTCTTTGGGGCAAACATAAAATATTGTGATATGAAAGGGTTCTCTTACTCTGTTTTAGGAATAGTCAAATAACACTAAACATAAAAAAATTTGGAGGGATCACAAGTAATGTGTAATAAATAGGTCTATCAAGGAACCTTGCTTGCAATTTCCATGTAAAATACTCTGTTTGGAGGATAATCAAAATGTGATTTAGAGTTATGCATAAATGTAATAAGTTACACCCACTTACTTGTTTTTTCCGATTTTCATATGTATTTATATTTGGTTTTTCTAAGTTACAGAGAACAGGACAATATGGGCATGTTTTGATTTTCATTTTAAGAGAAAAATCCCCCCTGATGAAACTATCATGAGCAATGTTGACAGGATGTTTCTTCCTTGAATTGGCAATGGCATGGGAAATAACAAAAATAAAAAATGCTACAAATATCCCCATAATAATTTACTTATAATAATATTTACTTATTATCTTACTTACTTATTTTACTTAATTTTATAATAATTTACTTATTGTGTAAAATTTATTTTAAAATACGTACATATTTTAGAATAAGAAGAGGTTAGGAAGCTCATATCATATCTCCCAATGATAACATTTGGGTAAGAAACTATGGTTTATCAAAGATATAGGCATAGTTGTGGGGATCTGATGATGCTAATTAATTGTAACTTCCAATTTTAAATAACTCTAACTTGAATTCTTACTGACCACATTAGTCCTCTAAGAGTTTAAAAGGATTGACTCTCTTTGATCATATTTTACAGGTGATAATGGTGTAGTTCACAGAGGTCACAGAAACTACACAGCTAATGAGCAGCAGGACATGGACTCAGTGATTCTGAGGTCAGTTTACAATCCCATTATGCTAGATTATTTCAGTGATCTAGGGAATATAGTGTCCTGAACCAAAAGTGGGTATCAGAGAAAAGCAAAGAGAAAGAATAAGGGGGCAGGATACTACAACCCACTTAAGAGCTGAGAAAAAAATTCTTAATTAATGTTTAGAGCAGAGCAGAATACCAAAATATTTTTCCAGAACAACACAGATGAGCATGTGATTTTAATGGCATTTTGGAGGATGGAACAAAAGACTAGCTCAGGGATATCTTTGCTCTGAAATGGACTCTACCAATGAATAATTTGGAATGTTGTCTCTCTGCACCACTGAATATCTATTCCTCACATGCATATTGTGGATATTGAATAAGGAAATGAAAAAGGAAAACAATAGGAAGACAGAAATGAAATATAAGTAAAAAAGAGTGAGAGTCAAGACATGTTTAAATGCAGGAAGAAAGTTTTCAGTGGCAGTTGGTACTGACATAAAAATATAGACACTGTACATAAACATAACAGGGTTACTGTAACTTATTACTCACTTCTACAATCATTAACTCACTCAAATATTTATTTTATAATTCACTTTTGGTCAGTTACAAATTACTGAATTTTAATTTGATGAATTAATACCAAAGACTAAAGACAATGGTATGGATACAGCATGGCCCCTACTTTCAAATGATTATCAGTCTGGTTGACAAACAACTTATCAATATAATGTTATATAGAATACATATGTGGTGATTATAAAGTTGCTTAGAGATGTGAGATTAATTTTGCATCTGGTGCAGGGAAACCTGTTTAGGAACTTGTTAGAGATCTGTGTTGATATTTTGTTAAAACTCTGATCTAAAATGAGGTGAGGAATTTAACACAATGAAGAAATTTGGGTCTGCTGAGATTTGGCGAATAAGGAGAAAACATAGGAAACTAAAGTTGAACAGATTGGTAGTGGCCAAATTGTGAAGTAGACCAAGACTTGTGAACTGCATACTAAGTCTGTAAATGTTTTATGGCCTTAAGTGGGAAGATATATGATTGGAAATACACTTTCACATTCTGACCTCATTTAAAAAAAATTGAAGATTGGTGAGTAAGCCAAAAGTGAGGCAACACAAGTTAGGAACAATGTAGAGAAAACAGAAAACTTAGCATGTATTTGTGGGGATAAAAACTAGTGTAGCCTCTCTGGAAAGGAGGATGGAGATAATTGATAATAGAAATTATGGACCTGGAAGATAGCATGGAGGTAAGGCGTCTGCCTTTCATGCAAAAGGCCATCGGTTCGAATCCCGGTGCCCCATATGGTCCCCCGTGCCTGTCAGGAGCAATTTCTGAGCATGGAGTCAGGAGTAACCCCTGAGCACTGCCGGGTGTGACCCAAAAACCAAAATAATAATAATAATAATAATAATAAAAGAAAATAGAAATTATATAGAATTCATTTATCCCACTTCTGGGTTTTTTCCCTCAAAATAATTCAGAATTGAAAATATATTATGAACTCCATGTTTATTTCAATAATATTCAGAATAGGCCAAAAATAGAAAGCTAAGTGCTCATAAACTGATAAATGTATAAGATGTAGATTATATACACAATAAATTTTTTCTTTAAATAATTGAAATGATATCATTTGCAACAACATGAATGAACATAGCACTAAATAAGTCACATGGAGAAGGAGAAACACTATCACTTCACTTATGTGTGGTTTTTAGAGAAAAACAAAAAAGTAAGCATATGAACTATGTGTTTTAGTATTAAGTTCATTAGTCCATATGAACTAAATAAAACTAATAAATAGTTACCAAAAGAAAAGGGGAGAAGAAAAGCAAATGAACATGGAGAGGATACTTGTATGGAAAAAGATAATATTGAACATTAAGTAGTGAAATTAATGCATGTTAATTTTCAAAGACAAACAATACATATATACATAACATTGTGCATACATACATAACATTTTAATGTTACTTCAATGAAAAATAATTAAGTTCAAAAAACGAAGGTATTAAAAGAAGAGCTGTGAGTCCAAATTGGGGGATTTTAGTTTGGGAGTTCTTGGTTGTAACCCAAATAGAATTAATGTAAAATAAATTCGGACTTGTAACCGCTCTATCAGGCCTTGGTAGTCGATTTGGATGTGGGGGTTTACTCATTCGTAGTGTCCCCAAGGTTATAACTCCTGTTCAACATAGTGGAGGTGACCATGGAAAGAGACCAAACCTTCTGGATACTATGATAAACTATTTTTGCATTTATTGAAATTCTACCTTACGTTGACTGGGGTTCCAGTAGCAATTGGCATAACTCTGGTGAATGTATTCATTTGTGAAGCTAAATTAGCAGAAATTCCAGAAGGCTATATACCAGAACATTGGGAATATTTCAAGCATCCAATATCCCGATGGATTGCCCGTACTTTTTTATGATGCTCCTGAAAAGAATTATGAAATAACTATGGCTATTTTTCAGATTGAAGCTGAAAAGGCTGAATTACAGTTAAAGGAACTAGAAATATGGAAGTTAATGCATGAGAGAGGAAGTGGCCTCTGGTTCCATTGTCCAACAATTGACAAGGCTCTGATCAGTCACTCACCAAAAGCTTTTCCTGACAACTAATCTTTTATGGCTCAAATAAAATGTATATTCTCTTTAGGAGAAAGTATAAATAGATTCTTTTGTTGTTGTTCTGAATAAATAATGAGTACAGACCTCAAAAAAATAAATAAATTCAGTGTGAACACAGAGGTGAGCACCCAATGTCATGTGTGTCTGCATGTACAAAACTGCATTGTAAGCCTAGCTTGAGGCAGTTAACTTCCGGTCTCTAGTTTCTCTGGCTTTTTTTGTTACTAACACACAATGACTGTAATAGGGAACATTAAACAAATTATCTTCAATTTGAAGCATTCTACAGTTTCTTATTTATGCCATTCTCTCCTGAGAATTACATATTCAAATTATGCTGGGGTAAAAAGTTCTTTTGAAGCAGTAACTGAACATACTCTGCTCAGCACATGCCAGATACCTGATGAGAAGGGGTGGGAAAAAAATGTTTCTTTTCCAATTTCTGTGACACACATGACCCATCTCTACTCCGTTTCACAGAAACAAAAGATGTCTCAAGGATTCCTTTGGAAAAACAATCACTGAATAGGATGTGAGTCAGCTGTTTCCATGGCAATTGAAGCTTTTCTACATGGTGATAATTTCTGAAAATGGAAAGTTTCTTTTTTGTCTCCTAACGTTACTTCCTTTTGTTGTGTGTAGGTACTCACACTCACACAGAGGCAGTTCAGGTCAGAACGAAAAATACAGTAAAAGAAAAGATTTAAATCTCTTGATTATTTCCCTACTTCTTAAAGCTTACTAGCCTGGGGAGATTGTTGAGCCTTTTAAGGGATATATCAAATAGAGTGTCAAAGTAGGAGTTGAAGAAAGGATTATCCTAGTATTAAGACATTTAAAAAAAAAGCAGTCATTTCAGGAAAATAGAACACTGTACA
>PVKC010001844.1:0-18797 GCA_004027635.1 Crocidura indochinensis
AGTTAGGACTAAAATTCTGACAATTAGTCTCACAGATGGCATTACTTTTCTTTAATTTCATGTCTTGTTGGTTTTCTCTGACAAACCCAAACTTCAGTCTAGAAAAAAGAATATTCAACACACCCATCTTCATGCCAGCCACTTCATCATGTCAGAAAAGAAGCACATCTGAGAGTTGGCGACTTTTTATTCCGAGCATTAGACACATTTTTAACCACATTTTAGACCATCTGTTTGGAAACCCAGAAAAAATATTATTTCTTTCCTGACTGCAAAACCATTAAGCTTCAGGTTCATTGAAGCATGACGATGTTCCCTTTCCTCAGTGTGTTCAGCGATGATTCATTATTTTGCTAATTAGCTAGAAAACAGGACGGAATGATGCTGTTCATTAAATTATTTGTATGAATTTGCTCTTAGCAGCAAGATGTGATGGAAATATTGTCCTGCTGCCCCCTTGTGGCCAAAGCGGGGTTTGCTTAAAAAAAAAAACAAAAACAAAAACAAAAAAAAACTCAATCAGCTCCTTTTGGGATTTGGACCCAGGCCTGATTCTCTCCAGGTATTATTGGACTTTTCTTAGAACAAGGCCCCCAAGAGCAAACCAACTCTATTGTTGGTGTCTGCCATTGGAGATGGCGATTTCACTGAGGAACAGCTGGAATCATCTGAGGCCTACTCAGAGTCCAGAGTTAAGAACCACTTTGATGAGACTTTTTAGACAGGAGATGTTTCCTTTGTGATTTTTGTCTGCATTTAGCAAAGAAATATCCCTCGTCTTTGTCCTCAGCTGAAGTGCTCGTCTGCTGCCTGTGCTGACCAGGTCACGGGACCGTCTGCCTCCCTTGCAGGATCGTTGGTTCTGCTCTGAGTAGAAAGAAAGGAAAGGCAGAGCTTTGGTGAAGAGCTAATCATGAAGTCCTGTTTCCCTCTCACCATCCTTCCTCCCCTTCTACTTGCTGATAGCGCATGTTTGACCCAGTGTTTTTTCTCTTGCGCCTACCCCATGGTGTGTCCCCAGATTTACAAGGAGCAGCTCAACACCCGGGTGGTCCTGGTCGCCGTGGAAACGTGGACAGAGAAGGACCAGATTGAGATCAGCACCAACCCCATGCAGCTGCTCCAGGAGTTCTCCAAGTACCGTCAGCGCATCAAGCAACACGCAGATGCCGTTCACCTCATCTCGTACGTGCCTGGCCTGGCTCGCTGCCGTGTTTCTTGTGCTTAACTTGGAGCGTTTCTATTGAGGGTCAGGTGGGGGAGGATGGAATTCTAGCGTCTTTAATAGTCCAGACAATGAGTGTTCATCATTTTTCTACACTGGAGATACACCGGAGATATACCAATTCAGACAAGATAGAAAATATTTTCCCCACATTTTAGAGACCCTCCCTATTCTTTTTTTTTTTTTTTGGTTGTTTGTTTAGTTAGAAATTCAACGGCCTCACAAAGAGAGTGTTCTACAATAAACTATTAAATAAAAAGGGGATTTTTCCCCTTTAAGGGAAAGGAATGCTCTGCTTTTACTTCTTAAAATTAATATTCACAGTTCTTAAACAATTCTTCGAGGTCAGGTCATGAATTTTAATCAAACTCCTTCCTTTTCTCTCAGAGACCTTCTCTGTTCTTTCCTGTCCACCTTTACTTAGGAATTTATGACAACCAGCATTGTGTAATTGCAAGATACTGTCTGAGGGAAAAAATAAAATAAAATAAAAGCCAAAACCTAGAGTCTGCTGAGCTTTGTGTCCTTGATTTAGTAGCCAGAACATGATACTCAGAATTTTTTTTTGTAAAGGACACAATAGCTAGTTTTTATTTGTTTTGTTTGGCTTCTCCTGGGAAATATGTATCCCAAACATACAACTAAAGCACATTTGCTTAGATATAGAGACTGCTATTAGAGATGTCTTATTTAAAAATTATGGATTGGTATATATTTATTATTAATAAAAAACATATGATCATATCAATAGAGACGCAGAATTTACTCAGCCAGGACTCTCCTGTAACATGATCAAAGCTCCTAGTGACAGTCGAACTGATGGTCTAGTACTTGACCTCGAATTGTTGATGGCTTTGATGTGGTTGACATGGAGCTGGCGTGTTCCCGAGAGGAGCGTCAGGCTGGTGGACTGGTCGCTGTTCAACTGTGCTAACTTTTTTTTTTTTTTGTCTCTGAAGGCGGGTGACGTTCCACTACAAGAGAAGCAGCCTAAGTTACTTCGGCGGTGTTTGCTCCCGCACACGGGGAGTTGGGGTGAATGAGGTACAATTTTGTGGTTCACTCACTGGATGCCCTTTCTTTAGTCTCCTGTTCTCCTATTGACCCTTTTCTCCCCGATGCCCTAATTTCAGTGTTCCCCCAACTTGTTTGGCGTGATAACAACATCCACACAGAGTGTGAGTAGGTTAGATGAGTAAATAGAACAGAAAGGGACATTGGATGTCTACACAGAATAATTCTTTCATTTCCACTTTGAGGGAGTAAACTTCATTGAGTTTTCCACATTTACTGGGTAAACACATACCAAAATTTGTCCAAGAGAATTTTTATGAACTCATTCATAAGTTTGGTAAGTGTATAAGTATACTCATCCTTCCCTTTTGATCTTTTTAAGTCAGAATGTTCAGATCTTCTGAGATTATTTAGCTATTAATTTCGGCAGCCCTACTGCACTGTCCTTGTTAGGCTTAATCATTAAATCAGTCAATTCTGTCTCTCCATATCTTAGGTACCTTAGGTTGTTTTTTTCATCTTTATGTCTTTACCTAACTCGCTGTAAAATTCATTGGAGCCAACATCTATTTAACCTCATTGTTTGGAATTTGATACCCTAATTTTATTAAGAGAAATTCTTAATACCAATGAACAAATAGCACTGAAAAATCAAACCAACTTGATCTACACCCTTGGTCCATGTCAAGACCAGAGACTGTTTTGTCAGGTTCCCCTCACAGTCAATTTGCTTTTGGTTTGGGATGTGATGTAGAGGATCACAGGTCAGAGTTCATATTTTTATGTGACAGCACCAAATCCTGAGGGCACCACTTTCTTTTGAGTTTCCCCATCAAGAAGAGGAGGTGTGATGGGATAAATGTCTCCTTTGATGCCTGTGAAGTCCTGTCAGGGGGCTGAGGTGATAGGTGGCGATGACTAAGAATACTGACTAACTCTGTTCACTTTCTCCAATGCTTCCCACACTTGTTCTGCTCTGAAACCAGCATGGCCTCCCCATGGCAGTGGCCCAAGTGCTGTCACAGAGCCTGGCTCAGAACCTTGGACTCCAGTGGGAACCTTCGAGCCGAAAGTTAAGTATGTGCCTTCACCTTCTTGTTGACACGTGTGTGTCTGTCTGATGCATATCCATCCAGAAAACAGTCCTTCCTCTGTCTGGAGGACTTGAATGTAGATCGTCTCTTTCCTCCAAAAGGGTTATCAAATATTATAGAATACATCTCATCTCAAATATCATATAATCAAATATCAAACTCATATAATAAGTTTTTTAAGAAATGCCTTTAAGATAGATTTATAAAAGGAGCTGCTTGAAGGGATCTATAATGTGTTTGAGGTATAGTCATATCACTTTCAGAATGTCTGAAACCATATTCACTTCCCAGAGTGTGTCTAGGTAAGTCTGGACACAAGATGCCCAATGAGAGTCCCTAATGAAGTTGTTGTTATTGTTTTTAGATTGGAATGAATTTTGTCTGATGTAAAAAATAGATATTTCCAAGCTCTGAGTTTGCCTACCTATCTACTGGCCAACTGGGAGAGACATCTGAGCTGGAGGCAGGACGTACCACGTGGGCAACACCTCTTGGGTGCCCATTTCAAATAGGGCACAGCTAGGGCCACAAGTCCGAGCTGCCAGGCAAATGCAGCCAGCACCCTTGTGGATTGTATTGCACAGTAACTGATGCGTGGGTGAGGCATTAGGACACAATGCCGAGTCGAGTGTCTGTGTCCGGCTTGCTTTAGTGGGTTTGTGACCAATTTTTATTTCCCTTAGCATAAGCATAAAATCTGGTCTTTCTTAATATTTCTCTGTAGCTCAGCACAGTAGTAAAATACAATGATTTCTCATATATTATTTTGTAGGAAATAGCTATAGAATCCAGCAGTCAAGTCAGCATGAGATTCTATGGAAAGATTCCTACTTTTAAGTAGAAACTTAAATTCCTCTTAAGTAGAAATTGCAGTAGAAAAGTCCATATACTGATCCCTGTATGAAAATACCAGAATTAGAGTATACCAGATATATAAAATATCAGATATAAGGCTTCCCAACCCACCTGGATCTTCTCGGAGATGAAAAGGTAGAAAGAAAGGAACCTTCTTGAGCAAAGGCCCAAATATACTTCAGTCTCTTAACTACTATCTGATCATTATCATGAATGCAAAATTATGGAAACTGGAACTAAAAGAGTTATCCAGGGGCCCCCTGAGTCCCTTTATGGCCATATAAGCTTTATGGGCATATTAAGTCTGGTGGCATTTGGCCAATCTTTCTAGCAAGGTTTTATTCATATATCGCTCACACATTTTGCTTTCCTGAAGAAACACAGCACATTAAGCAGTATGATGGGTATCGGCAGCCAACATAGATGTTTCCCTTAACTGTGAAGGAGCAGCACCAGGGTTTGAGGTGTGGTCAGAATCCTGCAGTGACCAGAGGGCAGTGTGGGGTGAGCCAGGTGACATGAACTTGGATGATGAACTTGGGCAAGAAAGAGGGTTTATTTCCACATGTGCAGAGTTCTTGCCTGGCAGAACTCTACTCTTGTGTGGTTTAGCTGTAGTTTATCTCATCTGCACTTTGAATTGGTGGGTTGGAGCAAGAGCATAGCTGGGAGGGCATTTGCCTTACACACAACTGAGCTGGGTTTGATCCCCAGCATCCCATTTGGTACCCTGAGCCTGTCAGGAGTGATTTCTGAGTGCAGAGCCAGGAATAATCCCTGAACACTGCCAGGTGTAGCCCAAAATAAACAAACAACCAAACCAAAAAAGAATCCATTTGGGGCCTGGAGTGAGAGTACAGAGGGGAGGGGACTTACTTGCCTTGTATGTGGCTGACCTGGGTTCAATATCTGACATCACATATAGGCTTTCAAGCAGTACCAAGAGTAATTCCTACATGCAGAGCCAGGAGTAACCCCAGAACATCTTTAGGTGTGTCCCCAAAACAAAACAAAACAAAACAGAACAACAAAAACAAAACAACCAACAACAAAAATTCATTTGAAAGGATTTCTTTAAAAACTATTATGGGAGAAAAATAGAAGGAACAACCCATTCCATTATCAATCTGCCCCACTCTGAGATTCAGGCTAAGTGGACAGTTAAATGACTTCTTCATTCTTGGTTTTAGATTTTTTTTTTTTAATTTTGCCGAACCTTTCCACACAATGTCCCCAGCCTCTGGCCCAGCCACAGGCCAACCTCACTGTCTTGGTGGCCCAGTGTTCTGGGCCTGGCTCATGGGCTCTGGGGTTTGCAGACCGTGTGGGGCGCGCCCTCTGGTGGGCATCTTTCACCCAGCCAGAGGCCCTGCTCTCTCTCTTTTTTTTTTTTTTTTTCATTCTACTCTATTCTTTTAGGAGGCTCCTGTCAGTCCTTCTGGGCCTGAAGGAGGTCCACCAGGGTCACCCACGACAAGCCCAGTATTGGAGGGACCCTGCAGTGCCAGGGGAAAAACTGAGGGTTTCACACATGCTGCAGCACTTTGAACCATGTGCCCCAGACATCCATGCTAAGGGATGAAGTCCCTAGACTCCCAAAACAACAAGTTCCTTATAGTCAGGTAGAGTGCTCAGATTACAAGACACATGTATTTCTAACATACGATGGCATTAGAAACCTAGTGGAGTTCTTGGGGTTATTTAAAAACAAAAAGAGGCAACAGCTCTTGTCCCTCCACCCCTTAATAAAGGCATCAACACTTTTCATGACAGGGCTTCAGGCTGTCCCCAATCCCTCTCCAAACCCATCACCAGCCTAGAAACATCACCAACCTAAGCAGCCTCGAAGCATCATTTTAGTCTTTAGAGACTGTTGTCTTGGAAAAGGAGACATTGATTGAGAAGCTGTTGATTTGCTTCAGTGGGATTTCACACTGCCTAGTACTATAAGTACTGGAGAATAGGGAATCAGGAGCTGCAAATGGAAAATGTAACTTTTGTTGTTTCTCCTCCTTTTTTCCTGCTACCTCCCTTCCTTCTGTCGCTGGACCAGAGTGTGACTGTACAGAGTCATGGGGCGGCTGCATCATGGAGGAGACTGGGTAATTTACACATCTCGCCTTTCTCTGTTTGCCCTTGGGGTGTGCAGCTCACACCTCCGCTCAGGAGTCCCCCAGTTTCTGCCGAGCTCTGAGGAGAGACTTAATAACGAATGATTTGATATTTTTAAATGAGTGAACTGAGTCATTTCTTTGGAAATTGTTCGATGGGTGAAAAGAGTGACCAAGAGCAACGTCATTAACTCTGGAGGAGTGTTGTCAGTACTTCTAAGGATAGTAGAAGCACTAATTTCTGAGAGCACTTAGAGTGAAAGTTGGCGAAATCCATTTAGTTATCAATTAGTATTTGAAGGAACCGTAAATAGATGTGGTTACTGTAATAAGAATGAGGTGGTCATGCTTATAGAATCAATGCACTTTGTTTTATATCATTATGAAGTTGGATTGATATGTGGTGAGTTGGTTACTGTGTCTTGTTTGGTCTTCCACTGCAAGACTTTCAAAGATTCCTCTCAATACCCTCCTATTTTTATTTAATAAAATATTCTGGGCCTAAAGGAGGTCCACCAGGGCCACCCACGACAAGCCCAGTACTGGAGGGACTCTGCAGTGCCAGGGTACAAACTAAGGGTTTCACACATGCTGCAACTCTCTGAAACACGTCCCCCAGACATCCATGGGTACCTGGGGGCTGAAGTTGGCACTTCAGTGCTGTGTTGTTCTCAGGACTAAGTGTCATGCCCTCTGTTTCAGGGACACAGGCAACAGTGCCCCCAGCCTTGTCCTAGTGGGAGGGAAGGTTTCCTGGCCCATATTCTCTCCCTGTCTCCCTGCTACATGACTTTTCAGGGAAGCATGCATGTCTCCATTTCACGACCCTCTTCCTGAGCACCTCTGGGTGTGTAAAAAAAACCAAAAAGGCAAATTAAAAAAAAAAACAATTTAGAGGGAGAATTTGAATGATGACCTTTCTAAAACTCTTTCAAGCATGAACTCCAAAGGACATGACTGCTGAGGAGATTGTGTAACCTAGCCCCCAAACCTGTCTTTGCTTTATTATTCTAGGAAGTCATCCTTGTTTGACAAGTTGATCAGATCTGCCTTATCAGATTTCATAGAGACTCATAGGGACCTAGAGTGAACACTTGGTTCTAATTCAAGGACTGTGATGTCTTCTCTGCTGGCTGCTTTTGGGAATTAATTGCATAATTGATCCTTCTTTCCTCAGAGTATCCCATTCCCGAAAATTCTCCAAATGCAGCATTTTGGAGTATAGAGACTTTTTGCAGCGAGGTGGTGGATCTTGTCTTTTCAACCGGCCAACAAAGGTCAGTAACTCAGAAAGTGGCAATGTTTTTAGTCTCTGTCATTGTAATGAAATCACTCCCACTCTCAGACACTACACTTTCTTAAAGGTTGAATCATTTAGTTGTAAAAGGATTTATCTTGAGAACATGGGATATTTACATGAATGCAAAACTCTTGTTTCTCGGTTTGGAATCTTTGATTTGTCAGTGCTAGCTACATTTTCCACCCCTCCCATCACTCTTGACAATGAGGTTGCTTATGAAATATTTATTCGATTTTTTGTAGTTTCCACCTCTTACTCAGAGATAATGAGTTAGATTAAGATGCATTACTTTCACCTATTCTCTGAAAAAAAAAAAAGAATTAATTTTCCCTGACCCTCCTCTCTTGGTATTTATTTATTGATGTTTTGCATTTTTCTCTGGAGCCATTTCTTCTCCAAACAAGGTCTATTACTGTTGTTAGGTAGTCACCAAAATGGTCAAAGCTGTTGGTCTTTTTGTCACAGTTTCTTAATTAATAAAGCTCTGATGAGCAAGAGATTTTTTTTGTGAATTGCAGGAAACACATTGCACTTATATGACTTGTTTGATCTAATTATCCTTCAAGATGTATGTCCATAGGTCATGCTTCAGAAATAGAAATGTTTTTAAATTATAAAGTCTATACCAGGTCTCTCAGGGCTTTTACAGGCATACATGCATCTTGGGTTTTTAAAGTTCAGCAAAGGCAGATTTCTCCAACTGCCTAACAGTAAAGCTAGCATTTTGGATTGGATTAGACGACCTCAGTAGCATGTTTGAAGATGAAGTTGTCCAGCATGCAAAAAAAAAAATACAGTCTCTTTGCTAATATTAGAAGATGCCATGGGGGCCCGGGAGATAGCATGGAGAAAAAAATACAGTCTCTTTGCTAATCTTAGAAGATGCCATGGGGGCCCGGGAGATAGCATGGAGGTAAGGCGTTTGCCTTTCATGCAAAAGGTCATCGTTTCGAATCCCGGTGCCCCATATGGTCCCCCGTGCCTGCCGGGAACGATTTCTGAGCATAGAGCCAGGAGTAACCCCTGAGCACTGCCGGGTGTGACCCAAAAAAAAAAAAAAAAGAAGATGCCATGGGAATCAAACCATGCCTATTTCATGTTTCCTTTTCTAATATGGAGCCAGTGGTCAATATTAAAAACTCTAATATAAGAAACTCTATGGTTCTACCCAGCTCTTTCATACTTTGTTAACTGAAAGCAGCACGAAAGTGTTAACTTTAAAGGAAAAAAGTACCCCTAACATTGTAAATAACTGTGACTGCTGGGGTCAGAGAAGAGAGGCTGGATGTCTGGAGTCTATAGAACATCTCAGGAAGGTGCAGGAAACGCAATAGGAGTTGTAAAGTGACCCACACTGATGACATGGCCAATGTCTGCCTTCTGTGGAGTCCAGTCCAGTGCAATGGAAATAGGACAACTCTAGAGTATTTAAAGAGGGTGAAGTGAGTAATGTTGAGATAATATGAACTGCTGGCAGGTTGGCACTGTAGTGTACATTGCTAATTTTACCTGCCCTGTGGTTCAGCAGCTGATGAGAAGCATTATGCCTGAGGAGAGAATGCTGTGTTGTTGGGAAAGGTTAAGGCCTCCAGCTTGTGTGTTAGGCTCCATCATTAGGTGCTGAAATTGCCTGTGACGAGGGAGAAAATTGTTCCTATAAATTGGAAATTAAAAATAGCACTAGGCATGCATACCTTCCCTTTTAAAAGTTTCAACTGCATGTTGGAATGATTTTTGTAAGCGTTCTTGAGGAAGTTGAGAGAATATAGGAATTCTGGTGATCACTTTGCAGATGCCTGGCATCGACTCGATTCCAAGTAACACATATGTTGCCCTTATTACCACTGGGAGTGACCACTATGCACAAAGCCAGGAGGAAACCCTGAGCACTGCTGGGTATGGCCACCAACTCTCCCACCCTAGCCCCTATAGATTCCAATAAAATAGTTTTCCTGTATCAAAGAGCTAATTCTTTTATTTTGGTGTTTTTATTCACAAATCTACATTTTATGGGGAATATTCCAGAAGCTTCTGGACATCTTTTCTCTGCTGTGAGCTCTTTCCCAGCTCTCATAGTTCTCTCTGGGGGTCCATGTTGACCTATTGCATGGTGGATGAGGCCAAAGAATGATGTCAAGTTTTGGGTATAGAGGAGGCTGGATAGAAGGCATCGTCATGGCCTAGTCTTCCTTTTGCTTCTCCCTTCTCTCCTGCCTGCTGAGCAGAAGACCACCAAGATTAGCACTGTGGGTTTCATTCATTGAATGTCCCAGCCAACAACTTTTGGAAAGTTTTCCTTTCTTGGGAATGGAAGGTAGATCAAGTATTGCTTAGGAGGACTGAGTAGGAGGGACTGTGCTTGGTACATGTGTGTTGCTGACCAGGACGGGGTCTTCCTCTCCCCCATGTTCCTGACTCTGAGAACTTAGTTGAGTCCCCTTTTTACCCAGATGTGTTGGGCACAGAGAGAAATCTTCCTTAGGTGATGGAAACTAGGGTTCTTTCTCCTAGATGCTAATTGCTTTGATAGTGAAATCATTTATTGAGTGGACAGTTTCATCGTATTAGGAAGGTGGATTATCCAAGAAATGGACTCTCTCATTACCTTAAGTCTGAGAGGAAAATCTTTTTTTTTTTTTTTTTTTGCAGATGTTTGCATAGTTATTCAACACATTTCAGGCAGTGTGGATTCTTTTTAGTGAGAAGGATGGGCATGAATTTCCAGCAATATGTTTGAATGAAAATGATTTACTTTTTCTGATTACATATGACTGAAGGGTTTTTCAGTTTTGATAGTTTTGGTGTCTTCTTGGCTGCATTGAGATAAGTCACCAAGGCATTTTAGTTCCATTAGTGAATTCACAGTCACCAGTAGGTAGGGTTAGAAGGAAAAAAGAAGCATGAATTCAAAAAGTGATAGATTCTTCTTGATAGCTTAGGCTGTCAGAAAAGTAACTGATGGTAGACATTATATATGCAGCCCACAACCAGAGAATCTCCAAGAGCTATTACCCCATTTGAAACACATTTTAGAAATGTTATTGATAAGTGAGCAGTCTTTTCTGCACAGACATCATTTACAAGATGTCCCAACAGAGTATAGAAGAATATCACATGAGAATTGATTCTAGGACCAGGTATGTGACCTCCTTAGTGTATTGATTTTCTTCATACATTAAAACCTTCTTTCCATTGTCTCCCGTATCTCTTTCAGCTATTTGAACCCACAGAGTGCGGGAATGGATACGTTGAAGCTGGCGAGGAATGTGACTGTGGATTCCATGTGGTGGGTATAAGAGTCTTTTGTACGTTCAGCTCAGCTCGTACCCACAGCAACCTAGAACATCATTAGTGAGAAGCTTGCACTAGACTTCAGTGTGGTCTTACTGCCTGCTTTATGATCTTTTACTACTGCTGCTTCATTCCAGCTTAAATGCAGTTCATCGTATTTATGTCCTATTGCCCTACTTGGAAAAAATTTAAAAGCTAATAAAGTCTTCTAATCAAATTCCCTATTTAAACATTTATTTTGGGTCCTAAGAATTGAAGCCAGAAATTGAACATCAGATATGTGAAGCTTGAGCATTACCACTGAACCATGACTCCTAGGCAAATTCACAGTCTTAAAAACAAAGTGGGGACATTGGTGGTGGAAAATGCACATTGGTGACAGTTGTTGTACATTGTATGAATAATATTCAATCATGAGCAACTTACCTGTAAAAAAAGACTATTATGAACAATCTTATAACCACTATGTTTAAATTTTAAAAAAACAAAAAAGGGGGTGTAGGGGCTGGAGAGATAACACAGCAGTAGGGTATTTGCCTTGCATGCAGTCAGTCCAGGATGAACAGTGATTCAAATCCAGGCATCGCATATGGTCTCCCGTGCCTGCCAGAAGCAATTTCTGAGTGCAGAGCCAGGAGTAACCTCTGAGTGCTACTAGGTGTAACCTTCCCCCCCACCAAATGGGGGGGTAGATTATCTCTATCTCAGACAAGCATTATGAAGCCACACACAGCATGATTTCTGTGTTTTGTATTTATAAAACGTGGTACATATTAAGAATAAAATGGTGTTAACCAAGGCTATGGTGCCTGCTGAAAAATAAGCTGACATTTGGGTAGAGAATTTCTTTCATGGAAGAGGAAATGAGGTGAGGAAATAGAGTCTAAAGGAATCTCCCACTGTAGACTGTGATTGTTTTATTTCTGATGGACTCACCTGCTATGGACCACATCTCATCTGGTTTGGGCATACATCACATGTAGAGACATTGTTGAGTTGCCAGCAGGTCAGAGGCTTCATGTTCTCACTTGTAGTCTTTTTTTTCAGGAGTGCTATGGCTTGTGTTGTAAGAAATGTTCTCTCTCCAATGGAGCCCACTGCAGCGATGGTCCCTGCTGCAACAGCACCTCGTGTCTTGTAAGTGTCCTGACCGTTTCATTGACCTTTTACCTTTTTCACATATTAGCCAGTGTACATGCTTATACATATCTGTAGGATATATCGAAAATGTGTTGTTTAAACAGTGTTGCATATAAACCGGGAAATTTTTATTTTGTTTTCGTCCATGTCCAGTGATGCGTAGGGGTTACTTCTGGCTCTGTACTCAGGAATTACTCCTGGTGGTGCTCAGGAGACCATATGGATGTATTTCCAACCCCAGGCAGATGGATCTGCTGCAGGTAGAATTAATAAACCAAGTCAGTCAGTAAAGAAATATGGATTCAGTGGGTTTTTTTTTTTTTTTTGGCCTCATCCTCTCTTCCCCTCAGCTCAAAGCCAGAACTGCCTTTCTTTATTAAACCAATACCCATTTACCAGGAGGGAGAGTAATGGTCAAGTAATCCAGGTAGGCTTTTACATCTCAAAAGGAGAGGTTTTAAGGAAAGAGGAAGAAAACACCTTTATTTTGAGTTAATTGCTGGGTGTCATCTTACAATATAGGATGCCAGGGATTAAACCCAGGCAGGCACTGTATATTGCAAATGCTGTACCTGTTGTGCTATCACTCCAACCCCAGCATGGCAATTTTGTAGACTCAGTAAATTTACCCCAGCATAATAACTTTGAAATCCCTTCATGAAGGATCTTGCATATTGTATGACTGAAATTCAATCATGAACAAATTTGCAATTGAGAAAAAAATAACCCAAATGTATTATGAACACAGTCTTAGAACCACAGTCTTTAAATAAAATGATTAATAAAAATAAAAATAAATAAATTGACCTCAAAGGAATGTTCAGATCTATACTAGGAGTGAATAGCAACCTTAAATTGCAAACACAGGGCGTTGGCCTTTAACACAGACAAAAATTGAAGTGAATGGTTGAGTAGAAGTACAAATCATGGAGTAGATGGCCTTATGAAAGTACTTTCCTTTAAAATGTACCCTAAGTTATTTTAGATTCATAAAAGCAAGAGCTCCTATTTGCACACAGGACTTTTGAAATCCACTGTAAAGGCAAGAAAGGGAAGGGAATAATACATATTTCTGCATTTATATGTTCTAAAGCTATACTTGTGTCTATGTGGCTACATAGTTGCTTCTAGACAGTCTCTAATTTTTTAATTATTTAAAAAAATCTTCCCTCTTTCCCTCTAAAGAGAGAGTCAGTACATACTAGACTTTAGCTTTTCACTCTTTTGTCTAAAACAACACCGGTACTTTTTAGTTTTGGGTGGGGCGGGGGGCAGAGGCACACCTGGTGACATTCAGGGGTTACTCCTGGCTCTGCGCTCAGAAATCACTTCTGGCAAGCCCAGGGGACCATATGGGATGCTGGGAATCGAACCAAGGTTGGCCTGGGTTGGCCTCATGACTATCACTATTACTCCAGCCCCAATACTGGCACTTCTTTAATATTGCCATCCCATAGTTTACCGAATTTTGTGCTCCAAGACAGCGGGTTTGGATATCCTAATTTTCAGTGTTATGGTTGATCTACTTTACTAATTTGACTATATTTTTTTTTACTTATTGCTAAATTGTAAATGAGATGGTTATGAAAGCAAGTAAGGATTGTTGGTGGATATTCAAACAAGGCTCTTTGAAATTTTAAATGATAGTAGCTTTTCTATCACTGAATTTAACAGGAAATTTAACACTGAATTTCCTAACGTTGAATTTCCGTTGGCAGTTTCAGCCACGAGGCTATGATTGTCGGGATGCTGTGAATGGGTGTGACATCACTGAGTATTGTACCGGAGACTCTGGCCAGGTATGCCCAGCTGCATTTTGGTTTCATTTCCATTAGAAATGCACATTCTAAAGCTGTTAAGACGGCAATCAATAAACTTTGGTTCCTTTATTTTGGTTGAGTTTTGCTTTGGTTTCTATATTCCGAGTAGAAACATCTTTTGCAGTTTGGGGACCTCAATCTCTTTTTCTTTCCAATCCCCCCTCGATAATTAGTGTCCCATTGTGGCTTCTAGTCAACTTAATTGACTTTCGTCTTGCCACAACTGAACTCAGGTGTTGACACTGATGAAGCACTAATGTGTTCTTTTCAGGCATGTTCAAGCCAGAAAAAGCTTTAAAGCTTTTTTTAAAGAAGGATTTAGATGATTTTTCACACCCTAGAAACCAGTAGTCAGCTCTGGGCATGAGCGTTTAATGACAAGTTCCCATCTCACCATGAAGAGACTCCTGCCTCCATGCATTCATTGGTCTGGTCTGGTCTGGCCATATCTCAATTATAATATTCTAATTCAGCGTATAATTTTTGTTTGTTTGTGTTTTGGTTTTTTGGTTACACCCAGTGATACTCAGGGGTTACTCCTGGCTCTGCACTCAGGGCATTACTGGTGATGTTCAGGGGGACCATACGGGTTGCCAGGGATCGAACCTGGGTTGTCTGCATGCATGGTGAATGCCTTACTCAATGTACTGTCACTCTGGTACCTACATTACATTTCTAACAGTAGTTTTTATTCTTGAGAATCAAACTGTAGACATAATACAACAGGCAGGAGACTTAGCTTGCACAGACCTAACCAAGATTTGATCTCTGGCACTTCATCTGGTTCCCTAAGCACTGCCAAGAGAGATCCCTGAGCACAGAGCCAGGAACAAGCCCTGAGCACAGTTGGTTGTGACTCAAACACAAAAGAATACAGTTAAGCTAAAATCCAAAGCTTAGTGGGAGCTCAAGAGGCCTCTCATGCATCTTAAATCCAGGCTCTCGCAACAAGTTATGATCAAAATTACTGTGAATTGTCTTGAGTGAGCAGTGGGCAGAGATGGATTTGAGTGCACAGAGAATTTTGGCAGAGCTGAGCCAAAGCACCTCCCCTAGTCTTCACAAGCTGTTACTCTTCCCTACTCTTCTCGAGCTATTAGTCTCTCCACCTCCCAGGAGGCAGTGAGGAAAGGAGAGTGACTGCAGTGAAAATTTCTTGTTCGTTAATTAATCTGCTTGTTTAGTGACCACATTTGGCTGGTGCTCAGGGCTGACTCCTGGTGGGACTTGAGGGATCAGATGGAATGTTGGGGACCAAACTCCTTAGCTATGTTCAATGGCAAGTGCCCTGTCTGCTTAACTGTCTTCCCAGCCCCTTAAATGGTCTTTTTAAGATCAAAGTTGGTTTTTTTGTTTGTTTTGTTTTAATTGTGGGGGAGAGGTCATACTTAATAGTGCTCAGTGCTTACTCCTCCTGGCTCACTTTTTTGGGGGGAGGGGGGTTGGGCCACACCTGGCGATGCTCAGGGGTTACTCCTGGCTATGTGCTCAGAAATCACTCCTGGCTTGGAGGACCATCTGGGATGCTGGAGGATTGAACCGTGGTTTTTCCTAGGCCATCGAGCACAAGACCTTATAGCTTGCACCACTGCTCCAGCCCCAGGAATCACTTTTTGAAGGGCCCAATGTAGTTCTAGGGACTTAAGGGAGGGAACAGAGGTGTGTGTCCTGCATACACAGTGAATTCTTTAGCCCTGGGACTTTCTCTTTTGGCCCATGCCTGCATTTTTAATATTTAAATATGTGATAGGTTTCTTCACTATTTTCTTTCCTCTAGAGCAATAACAGAATGAAAGTGTTCTAGGTTTTGTATCCTGTGATTAATTTATTGGCCCTACTAAGTCATATTTAAAATTTTGTATTAAGAATTTTATAATTTTATAAAATTTGTAATTTTATAAAAACATTTTATTATACTTATATTTATACTTGTTTTATACTTATTTTTACACTTATCATCTATGGTTTTGTTTCTATACATTTGAGTAATTGAGAATTAACATTTATTTCATTTCAACCTAAAACCCTTAAGTTGCCAATAGAATTTACTGGAAATAAGGTGGGTTTTGACATTTTTTTCCCCACCCTTAAAAAATTATAGCCATGGTACCATGGTTACAGTTGTGTTGACATTTACGGTTTTGATGTAAATAGTCACTGTACTTTTACTACCACAAAAGGTGCCCACAACCCTCCAGCTTTGTCTTTATGCTACTCAGGCCTCCGCTCGCCCCCATAATTCCTGTGCCCCCCCCTCCAGAAACTTGTCTTTTCAGTTGAGTGGTTCCTTTTCATTGACTCCTATTTTATTCCTTTGTGTCTTTACATCACATAGAGGAGATTTTCTAGCAATTTTCTCCCCTCTAACTTATTTAGCTTAACGACTCCTTTCATTGCTGTTCAAGTTGGAATAAACTGTCAGATTTCATCTTCTCTCAGAGCTGAGTTTTCCACTGTGCATATATAGATATATCAGAATTTCTTTTTGTGCTCATCAGCTGGGCACTTACATGTCTTCTAGATCTTTCCTCTTGTAAATACCACATTGATGAGCATGTTTAGCCTAATGTTTTATCAATTACTACCTTTAATCTTCAATGTCTGATGTAACAAACTATACTGTTAAATGAATTTCTCCATGACCTATTAGAAGAGTATATGGTTTTAGAAATAATTTTCTTATCATATGAGAATGAAGCTAAAATAGATATGAGAATAGATGAAGCTAAATGTCTCCTACGTTATTTGACTTTGGAAGAGGCAGTCGAGCTTGAATTAAATGGATAGTGATAATGGTTTTAAGAGAATGACCTCTGAGAAGCAGTCTGTCCAGCTGGCATTCTGACATGAACTCTTTTATCCTGAGCAAGCGTCTGCTTATTTTTTCACAGTAGCATTTACAAATGCCTTGGAGCTGTTTTTTAAATTCACAGTATATAGAAGTGCATAGTGTTTTTGCAGATGAGATAAATCCCTGGCAAATAGTGGGTGATTTAATAAGGGTACTCTGTGAAAATGTGGGGGATGTATTTATTAGCTCTGTGAAATACGTCATCTGAATACGCATTAAAGTGACTGTATTTAAATGCTGTCACACTTGATGTTGGCCTCAAGAAAAATCTACTCTGTAAAAGCAAGAGTTGAGGTAGCCACCTAGTGACAGGTTAGAGAAAATGCATGTATTTATGGTTCTTTGGGTTTTAAATGTCTCCAAAGAACATGGCATTTCAAAATGTTCCCTTAGTCAACAATAAGCAACTGGTTTTATTAGCTTAACTAAAAATAAATTGATTAGAAAAATGCATGTAGAGATGAGAATAAATAGTAAAGACTTTTGCTTTCCTTAGTATGAGCAAGTCCCTCTTACCCCATACACATATTAAGAAATCACAAGTCAAAATGACTAAACTATTTAAAGACTGGTGTGAAGGACTCTGAGAGTAGGCAGTTGTCTTGCTTATAGCCAACTAGGGTTTAATCCCCAGTATCCCTTGTGGCTCCCCACACACCACCAGGAGTAATTCCTGAGAACAGAGCTGGGAATAATCCCTGAGCATCACCAGGCATGACCCAAATATCAACAACAAAAAAATTTAAGCTTGGTATGTCTTTTTGTAGGAAGAATATTTTCTTTGCTTTTTTGTTCAGTGTAGTTGTATTTGTCTTTGAGGAGTGAATAATTAACACCAATGATGATAAAGTAATTGTTGTGTTTTGAGTGGATTCTGGTGGATCAGAAGGTAGCAGGATCTGTATTTTGATACATTCGGTCCAAGATGCCAGATTTCCTGCTTTTAATCTCACTTTGAATAGTGGAGTTGTGGGTAACAAAAGCTTAAGGGAGGATCAGTTACTTTCTAGAAAGATGTAAAACCAAAAGCTCTTATCTCAAACTCTTCTTTATGAAGTTACTTCTTCTAAGTGGTTCTAAACTAGTTCTCTTATCTTCCTGTATTGAACTCAATAGACAGCTAATGCATGGAGACTAAAAGGACAGAATTGTATGTGTATGGGTCATTCTTTTATTTTCTCAATCATCTCGTAGTAATAGAATTAGTAATAGGAATAGTAGTAGTAATAGTAACAATAATTTAGCTATCAACTCTGGTTTTGATCTGCAGGGCAGGGAGGAGCAGAGAATAGAGCATGTCAAATCCCCATTTGCATGAATACACATCATTTTTGAAAGGAGAACCAAAGAAAAGGTGAAATATATGAATCCTCAGTAGCCGATGAGTATAACAGAGGAGAAATCACCTAGGCACAGGAATAGGAAGCCAAATTAGGAGGGAGGATGGTTTTGTGAGGCCTGGTCAAGTATCTGAACATAATTCTCAGGAAAATGAGAGACTGGTTAGTCCGAGTCTGTGGGAGAAAACAGAGACAGAGCAGCAAGGGCCATGGGGTGGCACCATGCCTGCCCCATTCACTAGACTCAGACTAGCTAGGGCAGAGAGGAGGAATGAATCAGAGAGATGATGGCTTGGATTGACACAGTTGCAGGTCAGGTTTGGTCAAATTTTGAAGGCCATTGAGCCAACAGAAAAGCCACTGAGTGAAGGAGTGACATAATCTGATCATACATGACACGTGTGCTCTGATCATATATGACACTGTCATTGTTTGATGAACATGTTTAATCCAGTGTTTTATTTTGCAGTGCAAACCTTGATCCCTGTGTTTGATGTGAAAATTATTTGGATAAATGAATTTCTCCATACATATGAGCATATATGTTCTTTAAGCAATCATTTCCCTGTATAATGGGAGTGAATTTAAGATAGATCATGGAGGAGAGGAAGCCAAACTTAACCCATGCTATTTTTTTTTTTTTTTGGACTTTGGTTTTTGGGTCACACCCAGCAGCGCTCAGGGGTTACTCCTGGCTTTATGCTCAGAAATCGCTGCCCCTGGCAAGCACAGAGAACCATATGGGATGTCGGGATT
>PVKC010001844.1:18897-47443 GCA_004027635.1 Crocidura indochinensis
CTCCTAGCAGGCTCGGGGATCTGACCCAACAAAAGCCCTCACCACTATGCTATCATTCCAGCTCCACAATTGTCGTTGTTGAGCAGTGCTGGGGTCCCAGGGAACACAGTGCCCAGGAACTGTTTGGGGTGTGGTTTCAGGGAACTGATTGTACAGAGGCCAGTTTGGAAGTCAGAGCTCCAGTTGCCAAGGATGTGCTCTAGGCTTCAAGTTCATACCCTGCTCCCTCCCAGGAGGGAAGTAGCCTTCAGCCAGGAGGTGGAGGAGATTTTAAAGGCCCCCAGTTTAGGGCCTGAATTCTGGCAGAGGGAAGACAGAAAGGGCCTCCGTGCAGTCACTGACTTTCCCTCCTGTCTCACCTTGATGCATTTCTTTTTCCTTTCTTTCCCATTTTTGTCCATTGGATACTGGATCAGAACCTTTGATTTCAACTTCTGGCTTTGACTCTAGACTGTAAAGGAAGGAGACTAGGGAGTCTTCCCAAGTAGTATTTAGTAAGACCAGAGGCACCCTACTGAACTGCTATTCAATTCAAAACCCAAGGATGTGATGCTGCTTGGGTCTTTCAGTGCCAGGGATACCCAAGTACCTCAGCTACATGGCTGCGCACCTCCAGGGCATACTCAGGGAATACTCCAGGGCATACTCAGTCTCCAGGGCTGTGCCCAGCAGGGCTTAGGATATCCTGGGGTGCCATAAATACAACTCAGGCTGGATGTGTGTTAGACTTGTGCCCTGACCACTGGACTAGCTCCTAGTTCCTCAAGTCTTTCTGAAAGGTGATCAATAAAATGGACAGAGAATCTGACTTTTATCCTCATCAGGCTGATTTGAGCAGTAGAAAATAAGTGTCTTCTTTTTTTGTGTGTGTGTGGTTTTTGGGTCACACCCAGCAGTGCTTAGGAGTTACTCCTGGCTCCATGCTCAGAAATTGCTCCTGGCAGGCACGGGGGACCATATGGGGCACCGGGATTCGAACCGATGACCTTTTGCATGCTATCTCCCGGGCCCCAATAAGTGTCTTCTTAAACAGGGATGCACATCTCAGCCTAGAGAAAGTGATACCAGACCCATCAGTTGTTGTACCAGTACTCTGGCATGCAGGAGGGCAGGCACGGACAGTTGGAGCACCTGTGATGGAGCATGAACGAGCAGGAAGCTCCTCCCTTTGCAATAAAGTGACTCATGTGTGACTGAGAGGGTGGGAGATTTTCACAGAAATCCTGGAGGTTCATAAATCAGCTCCTGAATATGGTTGCTCCTACATTACAGGACAATGTATTTCCTTCCTTGTCCGCTTCTGACTCAGTGGGCAAATGACTACAAGTTGTGCTGGTCTATCTGGGAAACGGAGGCATATAAGCCTTTCTTGCCATGGACCTGGTTTATTTATTTGCATCAATCATAGGAAAACAAATTCAGATAATCTAACAAAGATGTTACTCATATTTTTCTCAGTATTTATGTCCATACTTACGTTTTTTGGTGTTATGTTATGATCCTAGTGTGAAGGTCCTTAACCTGTGAAGCATTAATTAAAAAGATTCTGTCTTTCAGTGCCCACCCAATCTCCATAAGCAAGATGGATACGCATGTAATCAGAACCAGGTACGCTGTACCTTCCTATTTTTAAATATAATTTTAGAGGGATTCACTTGCAACTTTCTTTCAGATGAGTGTTACTGGGAGGGATATTGTAGCTCAGTCAACTGTTAAATTATAGCAGTGGACTTGGAAGTCCAGGTTTCTTCATGTGGAACCAAATGCTAAATATATTCTATTTTATTTCAGTGACAAATTGTCAAGATTGTGAGCCAGGAAAAAAAAAGCATGCTTGAAGAAAAACACACACCCTCACACACTCAATTTTTTGATTTATCACTTTAAATGATGAGTTTGGATTTCAAGAAATCTACCCTGAGTCTTATTCTCAGTTTTTGATTTTAAGTGTTTCTTAGGCTTCTCTTCAGATAATGAGGACTTTTGTGGTTCTCTAGGAACATGTTGAAGTATGGAATGACCCAAACCCAAACCAAACCAACCAACCAACCAACAGCCCAGCTGCCTACAAGACCAGAAAGGAGGGATGGTCCGAAAACTAGGGGGAATCAGAACAGGTCCCTCTCCCCCGTGCTTTCTGCCTCCTGACCCTGTTTCTCTGTCCCCAGGGTCGCTGCTACAGTGGAGAGTGCAAAACCCGTGACAACCAATGCCAGTACATCTGGGGAACAAGTAGGTACCATCCTGCACTGTGTTGGTTATGTGTGTCTTTTTGGAATAATGTTCTCTGTCCCTCACCAGAAGCGCAAACACAGCTTAGAGTGATGTCTTAAGGCTACCTAGTCAGAATAAAGAGAGACTCAGTCACATGTCCCACAATAAACAGCAGGTTAGGCTGGGGAACTTATCACCTGTACTGCCAGGAGTCACCGGTAGTTGGTGGTAACAGCCAGAAAGCAGGGGTCGCAGGTTCTTGCTAGGACCAGACCCAGGATTGAGCTCATACCAAGGATCCAGACATGGGTATGTGTTACTTAATGTTGTGTTTTAAATGCTCTCTCCCTCCACGTTCACTCTCTGCTCAGTCTTCCCAGCAAAGATCAGGCTTATATTCTCAACCTGTGTAGTTTTTTGTTTTCGTTTTGTTTTTGTGTCACACCTGGTGACGCTCAGGGATTACTCCTGGCTATGTGCGCAGAAATCGCTTCCTAGCTCGGGGAACCATATGGGACGCTGGGGATCGAACCCAGGGTCATTCGTGTGCAAGGCAAATGCCCTACCACTGCGCTATCACTCCGGCCCACCTTAGCCTGTGTAGTTTTAAGTGAAGCCACAGGGACAGCAGGAGGTACCTTGAACCCCTGCATGACAGATGTCAGTGTATTTGCAGCTGTTAACAGGAGGATGTTTTTTGCTTCCCTTTGGGTGGATGGAGGAAAAGATAATAGAAGCACATTTGTACTTTAAAGATTAGAACTAAAGGCCAACATAACATCTTAAAAGAGTGAATGACTTTCCATATGTCCTAGCATGAATATAGAACAGGATTAAGAATGTTTATTCATTTTCCAAGTGTAAGTTTACTCTCTCCTGTTGGTAATCATTTTCTACCCCCACTATCAGATCCCTCGAGAACTGGGAATAAATTTGTTTTTCAACTGAAAAAAAATAGTGGTGTGCTGATGCTCTCTTGTTCAATGTTCTCATTGTTTAAACTTAAGACACCATTTGATAATCACATTGCAAGCTTCAAATTGGTCATGGGTCATTTTATGGAAATTGATACCACATAAATTGGCAAATGTTAGGAATAAGGACTGGCATAAATTGGTGATGGAGAACTGAAAGAACTGAATTTTTTTTCTCTTGCTCATCTCTAAAGAGGCGTCTGGGTCAGACAAGTTCTGTTATGAAAAGCTGAATACTGAAGGCACAGAGAAAGGGAACTGCGGGAAGGACGGGGACCGGTGGATTCAATGCAGCAAACAGTGAGTGGGTGTATCGGGCCATCATCAGGGCTTTGGATGTGCTAGTTCTAATGCAAAAAGAGGTGGTACAAAAGGGGACTGACTTCAATGTTCAACTGCGAATAAGTTTAGTATAAGTATTCAAAAAACTCTGGTCTCTTTCAAGATAAGTCTAGGGACAAAGCTTTTCTACATGACAGACTCAGACAGATTATTTCTATAAAATTCAGGAACTTTCTCACATGCAGTTTTATTGGATTTTTGTACAGAAGCAATACTTAGCAACTACAAAGAATATTAGGTTTCAATTTTCTATTTTATTGAAAGATACAACTGATAAGTATATTCATATAAACAGAGTATATTCATATAAACAGAAGCTCTTGAAGGCACTGTTGTCTTTGGATTTTAGAATCAAATATATAGGTGCTCTTAGATCATTCCAGCAATGCAATATTTGATTTAATTAAACATGAATGTATGTTGGGAGATGATTTTCCTCATCTCCTGTAAAAGAGTGTTCAGTAGTTTCTTTATTCATGAAATAGGATAATTTCTGAACACATCAATGATATTTTCCCTTTGACTAATGGAAGAGTATTGAAATTGTGGTTTAACAGTTACTAAGGTTAAGTCATTGACTTAGATTTATGGGATCATTAAGTTAATGGGACCACAGAGTCCTCATTTTTCGTATTCCACACAAATAAGGATTCCATGCCCAGTTTTGATGCCTAGCAAGGATGTAAAAGAAGTTTCATTTTCCAGGTTGATGGTGTCTGGCCTGTTCTTTATGAGACTTTGCAACTCTGTGTACAGAGATAAATGGAATTGTCTATATATTGTCTTCTTCCTGGTGTGTACTAATTCTTTTCCCATAAAGCAGAATACCCCTCCAAATATTGAATTTACTTTCATTTCAGTACTATAGCCACTTAGGCCCAGAAGAATAGGAATACAGATGAGATAACAATACAGACATATGGGGTCTTGAAAGGCACATCCCAAATGCCAACCTCTGCAAAGGAATGTGGGCATAGCTTAGGGGAGCCAAGAACAGGCCAGCCATGTAGGCAACTGAGCAAAATTGGAAGGAAGTGGGCATGACAGTGGAGATACAAGACTAACTAGACATCTCAAGTGACTCTGCTTTTGGGCTGGGAATTCTGTTACTCTGAACCAAGCTGTGATCCTGGTAGTAAGGAAGGAGTGGAGCAGATCCAGTTGATTATAGATAAACAAATGTTCTGACTTCTAAGCCAAAATTCCATATTCTGAGGAAAGATGATGTTGAAAACTTTGCATATTTGTAGAACAGCTATTTGATTGATTTTGAGACTGATGTTTCCTCTTCTGTCCTTTTTTTTTTTTTTATCTTTTATGAACCTATTTAGTGATGTGTTCTGTGGATTTTTACTTTGTACCAATCTCACTCGAGTGCCTCGTATTGGTCAACTTCAGGGTGAGATCATCCCAACTTCCTTCTACCACCAAGGCCGAGTGATCGACTGCAGGTAACTCGTTAAATATTGGGAAGCATAATCATTCATGAAAGATTAGAAAAATCAAAGAAGAATTAGTTCTACTTGTTGCATGAGAATTATTGACTTATATTTAGTTAGAACACTCAAATACCTTTGAAAAAAAGTTACATATTGATTTGAACATTTTTATCTGTTCCAAAATTATCTTAGGCATGAAACATACTCTGTCATCATAATCTTAGTAGTGGAATCATACTATCTGTTTCTTTTTTACTAAAGTATTGAGTACTGGCATCTGTCATTGTTTTAACATAGAATGTGCCCTATTTTTTTTTTGGTCACAACTGGCAGCACTCAGGTGGTAACACCTGGCTCTACACTCAGAAATTGCTCCTGGCGTGCTCAGGGGACCATATGGGATGCCAGGATTCGAACCACTGACCTTCTGCATGAGAGGCAAACAACTTACCTCCATGCTATCTCCCCGGCTCCCTAATGTGCCCTATTTTTAATGTCAAAAGAGGCTTTAAGCTTTATGTATTTGTGCCTGGTAGATGATTTAATAGATAATCAGATATAAAATATTTTAAATATTATTTATAGTCATAGGCAAACTTTTCATGTCCAGTTAACTCTGAGTGCCAGGTACATAAGATATGAGATCTATTACTTAGCCAGACAGCCATGCATATTCCAAATAAGCATTGCTTATTTTGAAGTAGTTATACTCCATTGGGGCTTTGCTCATTCACATGGCGCTGTCAGTGTCCAAAAATACTTGAAAACCTTTGCCCTCTACAAAAGAATCTCCAGTCTCTGCAAACTTTCATTTTTATTTTTCCCTTGGAGTAACTCATATACTCACTGTCTACAAGTGAATGTGACATTTGGAAGTATTTAAATGTAATTTTAAACAAAATCTAGTGAATTAATTGAGTGGAAATTTGGATGATACTCTCTTGGTCAAACATTGCTGGTTTGTTTGTTTTTTTATCTTTTTTGTTTTGTATTTTTGTTTCTTGGGCCACACCTAGCAGCACTCAGGGGCTGCTCCTCGCTCCGTGCTCAGGAATCACTCCTGGCAGGCTTGGGGGATCCTATGGGATGCTGGGAAACCTTTTTATCTTTTAAAGGACTCTGATGGCATTTCTAGCAGGGCCTTAGACAATAAGATCTTTTATGGATTATACTTACAATTTTTAAATTTAGTTACCTCATTGCACAGAAACTTTCTTTGATTGTATCAATTTCACAAAACTTTTGATATAATGGTGTTGTTAAATTATAGTTACATTCTATATTCTAAACTAGTATATTTGTGAAATGTTAGTGTGGCACTTTTAATAATTACCACAGTTGCCCTTAACTTTGGAACTTTAGAAACAAATATTAGTAGAGAGAAACTCATTAGTCCCCTTTCTCCCATGATGGGCAACCCAATTCTCTAAAGTCATAATATTTTAACAATTTTGTTTGTTATTTTGTTCAATTTATGCTTTTTTAATTTATTATATAACATGTCTAAAAGCCATGGAAAACAAAGATACTTCCCCTATTCTGATGTAAACAGTGCTGCTTAAGTCTTATGGTAGTCTTGAAAGGCTTAGGGGTCAGAGTCAGAGAGATTGTATAAGGATTAAGGTCAGTTCCATCACCTGTACTAAATATTGCTAGGAATAAGCACATATCCAAGAGTATGATCTAAATACAGTTGGGCATAGCTCCTCCCAAAATATTTATAAATTAGAGAGATGGTTGAGCACATGGTTTGCATGCAGGTAACTCAGGTTCAAGCCCTGAGTTCAAGCAACTGAGTCCTGAGCACTGCCAGGAACACTACTGGGAGTAACCCTCCCACTCAGAGACTGGAGTAGCTACAAAGAGTAATGTTGGAATATGTCCCCAAAACCAATAATAGAAACAAAGAAAAGTAAAGAGGATAGTGTACATTGTATGACTGAAACACAACAATGAATAATTTTGTAACCATGCTGCTTAAATAAAGCAATTAAAAAAAAACTAAAGCATCTGACCTTAAGCTCATCTAAAAGAAAAAAAGTAAAGACTTAGAATTAATGCACTTGCTATATATATCCTGAAAATATTTTCCTTTTTTTTAAATTAGGGAATGAAGGGGGAAAAGCAATGAAAGTAGGGGAAGGCTGGGAGAAATCCATATCCCTAAAAGCCAACTATTCCACTAAGGAAACCTTGTGACCCTGGATCCAATTTCTCAGTGTGGTGCTAATGGTTGTGTGAACATTTCCTCTTTTTTAGTGGTGCTCATGTGGTTCTAGATGATGACACAGATGTGGGCTATGTGGAAGATGGAACACCCTGTGGCCCCTCCATGATGTGTTTAGATCGGAAGTGCCTACAGATTCAGGCCCTGAATATGAGCAGCTGCCCACTTGATTCCAAGGGTAAAGTCTGTTCAGGCCATGGGGTAAGTAGACTCGAGTGTCCTAGCCCAACCTTTCAGTATCCAGTTTCATACTTCTCAGTTCCGGGATGTCCTGTCCAGTCATTCTTGTTTGTAACTCTTGTTTATGAGTTGATGATTTTGATTTTTATTCTATTATTTTTTGTTTATGAGCTGATGATTCTGATTTCTCTACTATTTATATTTACTAAAAACACTACCCATCTGTGTTATTAATATATTTTCTCTTAAGACTACTGGTTATTTTTATTCACTACATTCCCTAAATAAAACTTGACATCTAAGAAGTGGGAGAAAATGCTTATGATTCTAAAAGGATCCTAAAACAACCCCATATAACTACAAACTTTGTACCATCCAAAATTACCTACAACTTCAAGCAAACTGATAGCTTGCACCATGTATACCAGGCATCTATATGTACAAAATCACATTACCACAGATTTTGGATGACTGATACAATGTCCTATTAATTAACTGTAAGTAATTAAATACACAATTACATGTTTAAAATTGTCTAGTTGTTTTTAGGCCACTGCCAACCAAAGAAAAGAGAAGATACTCTCTCAACACATGGTTCCCTATGTCATTATTCAATGGGCAAGGCACCTGGGCAGCAATTTCCTGGGAAACCTAAATTTAATATTTAAAATTTAACAATGATTTGAATTGAACTTAGCATAAGGGAAAATTGTCAAGCATGGACTAGACTTTAGACATGGAAAAGAGAGCTATGAAGAAAGAATGACAGCAAAAGAGAAAGGGGTTGGTGTGAAGACAGGATAGACCGACCTAGGGAACACATGACCTCGTGTCTGCTTCTAAGTTCAGGTTTGTTTAAATCATAGATTGATCAAGGAGAAAATACTTCTCCATGCCCAAGAGCATGCACTTGAGGACCAGAAATGATCTTGGATTTGACTCATGAGATGTCATACCAAAAACATGAGCATTGGTATCTAGCAACTGCTTAATAGTGGCTTGGGACAAGGAAAGTGTAGGGGCTAAAGTAGTGGAAAGTGTAGGTCTCAGTTACTTAAGTTCTTGCTCTGAAACATAGAGTTTATGCATCAAGAGATCCTCAATTCTCTCTCTCCTCTCTGATATTCACTTCTTCATATTCTTAAAAAAAGTATCAGAATTAGTCAGTCAGTCATAATTATGGTCATAATTATATGTCAGTCATAATTATATGTCAGATTAGGAAGTTTGTGCACTAATACATTAAGTTCTTATATGCAACAATTTGTCCCTGAAAGTATCTTCCAGGTAGAGAAGGGTCTCATTTATCTACATGTCTAGTTTGTAGTTGGTTTTCTCATTTTACCTAAATTCCAATTTCATTCCAGCTGCTGGGGCTCCAATACATTCTTTGAGGGTCCTTAGACAGCTTGACTGAGAGAAAAGGGCTAACCATGGTGGGAGAGACGTTAGGGGGCAACATTTGGCTTGTCAGTACCAAATAGCTACTTCTAAAACAATTTGGTGTTGGGTATGGTGAGGCCAGGCAATGTGTTCGTAAACAGATCCCAGTTTTTCATTGATGACAGTGCCCTTCAGCCTACTAACTATCTGTTAACATCATAAGCATATGGGTTTTCAAGTATTTTCTTAAGAACAGCTGCTTCAGAAAATACTTTGTCCAGGAAGCATTGCCATTAAGGAGTTAACATGAGTCATGATTAATTTTTCCCACTTAATCTTTATATTTCAATAGTTAAATAAAAAATACCATTCAACAATTTCTATGCTTTGTTATCTCTTGTCTTGTCTTTGATTTGCAACCATGGAGATTTCTTAACTTTTTAAAATTAAATGATTGTTAAAGATTCTACTTTGCCTCTTCTGTCTCTTCTGAGTTCTACGAGGTCAAGAGAAAACTGGGTCCCTTGTTCTTTCTTCTTCACAGGTATGTAGTAATGAAGCCACCTGCATCTGTGACTTCACCTGGGCAGGGACAGACTGCAGTATCCGGGACCCCATTAGGAACCTTCACCCACCCAAGGATGAAGGACCCAAGGGTTTGTGTGATTTCAGTATTAATTCCTTGGAGACTGGGTTTATTGGCATTTCAATGGTGCTATAACAATAACCTCATAGATTAAAAAAAAAGGTGTATGACATTTTAACATTGAAATATGTATCATATAGAAGATCATATATAAAATACAGCCCATATTGGGATTAGAAAATTGGTAGATAATCACATTTTCTTCTTTCTAATTCCCTTCGCTTTCTTTAAATCATTCTTTTTCTATTGCCACAAATATGAGGAATGTTATTTTAAAATTTATTTATTTATTTATATATTTATTTAATTTTGGGTTTGGGGCCACACCTGGCAGCTCTTAGGAGTTACTTCTTGACTCTGTGCTCAGGAATCACTCCTGGTAGACTTGGGGACCATATAGGATTCAGAGGATCGAATACAGGTTGGCCACGTGCAAGGCCAACCCTTACCCAGTACATTATTTCTCTGGCCCCATATGAAGCATTTTATAGTTATATCTAAGCCTTGCCAGTTTCCCAAGAAATAAGTCCTCTTGGCTACTATGAGATACTGGCCATTCTTTAGATTCTTTAATTCATAATTCTTATACTTAATACTTAATTCCTTTTAAAAGAAATTAGCTCTTGAGAAAGTAATACATACTTTTTTTTTTTTTTTTTTTTTTTTTTTTTTTTTGGTTTTTGGGTCACACCCGGCAGCGCTCAGGGGTTACTCCTGGCTCCATGCTCAGAAATTGCTCCTGGCAGGCACGGGGGACCATATGGGGCACCGGGATTCGAACCGATGACCTTTTGCATGAAAGGCAAACGCCTTACCTCCATGCTATCTCCCGGGCCCGTAATACATACTTTTGATTGGGATTATAATTCTTTAAAAAGGATGGGGCCCAAGAGATGGCATGGGGGTAAGGTATTTGCCTTTCATGCAGGAGGTCATTGGTTCGAATCCCGGCATCCCGTATGGTCTCCCGAGCCTGCCAGGAGCGATTTCTGAACACAGAGCCGGGAGTAACCCCTGAGTGCTGCCGGGTGTGACCCAAAAACCAAAAAAAAAAAAAAAAAAAAAAAAAAAAGGAAACTATTAGGTTGAACTGGATAGGACATATCACTCACATATGGTTCTTTGAATGGTGTCAGAAGTGGTCCCTGAGCACAGAATCAAGAGTAAGCCCTGGGCCCTGCTGGCGTGACCTTCAAACCAAAAATACAATAGAAAGGAAAATTATGAAAGATCTGGGCCTTTGTTTTATTCTATCATTTAAAAAAGGGGAGAGATAAGGGGCCAGAGTGATAGCACAGTGGTAAGGGCATTTGCCTTGCAAGCGGCTGACCTGAGAATGACCTGGGTTTGATCCCCGGCATTCTATATGGTACCCTGAGGCAACCAGGAATCATTTCTGGGCACACGAGCCAGAAGTAACCTCTGAGTGCTACCAATGCCCCCATACTCCACCCCAAAAGGAGAGAAATGAAAAATCTTAGCATTTAGTGACTTTCTAAAAATCCACCCTCATGTGGGTGATGAAAGGGTTCAATGCTGAAGCAGGCACCAGAGACTAGTTGCACAACTGACTAGAGGCAGGGTTTACCAGGAACCCAAGTACCTGAGAGGTCACGCTGAGGTTTTCTTCATTCTGTCAGGTGGAAATATTCAATGTTATCGTGACATGATTATCATTATTCCAGTCCCTTCTACGATCTTCAAAGATCTGGAATATCTCCAATATTATGATATTACATGCATATTTCATATAATAGACACATGGAGCCACTCTAGAAATATATCTGAGAGCTAGAATTGAGAGGAAGAATGAGGCACCCACTGAATTGTTTTTCAAGTACTTTTGTTTCCAATGATAGTAGAGGTTTTCTCATAAAATTATTGGGCCAGAGTTATAACACAGTGGGTAGGGCATTTTCTCTACATGTAGCTGACCTGGGTTTGATCCCAGGCATCCCATATGGTCCCCCATCATGCCATGAGTGATTCCTGAGTGCAGAGACAGGAGTAACCAACCCCTGAGTGCTGCTGGAGTGCTGCTCCCCAAATCATGCTTTTCTTCCACAAGTAGGAAAATATATAGCACAATAGGAATTTTATTTGCTTAGTGTCAAGAAATGTCCTTTTAGACTCTCCATATAGGAAAATGCACAAAAAGCTCTTTAGACCTCAATTCCTGAAGGGATTAGGTTGACTTGGGTGCATGTGTATTGCTCAGTAATAGTGAATGTATTCAAACGCTTTTTTTGGCACTTGCTGAATATATTCATGCTATTAAAATTTTATAAAAACCATAATTGCACCCTCACAGTTTATTTCCATTCTCCTTCTATTTTTAAAGGAGAAACCAATTATAATTTTACATTTAGTCTTTTGTAATTTCAAGTGAGAAAAAAAAACTTGGATACACCTCTAAGTTAAGAGAAAATTTAGACTCTACGAGAGAAACATGGTTTCTTTCCAAATCTCTTTTCCCTAAATGTCTGTAACTCTCTTAAAGCTATTTTCTCCAGCTAAACAGATAATCCGAACTGAGCTGGTTTAGAAACTGTCCTTTTGGATTAGGTAGATGTGAAATTATTTATTGTCTGATTGACTGTATCCCTTATTCCTTGACCCATTCATGCCCTAAAACTTTTGTGGAGGGAAAATCCAGAACTGCCCTCCGGAAGGCCAACTGCCTTTGGCTGTGCTTTTCTTTCTCCATTTACTGTGCTGTTTTTTGTGCCCTTTTATATAGAAACTTTTTTCCCTTTCCCTTTTCCCTTTTCTTTCTTTTTTTTTTGGGGGGGGGGGGGGGGCATACTCAGAAATCGCTCCTGGCTTGGGGGACCATATGGGATGCTGGGGGATCAAACTGTGATAGCGCTGGCAAGACAAACGCTTTACCGCTTCGTGCCACTGCTCTGGCCCCTTATGTAGAACTTTTAATCTTTTAGCAATGGGCCTTATTTTTGAAAACAGGAAAGATTCAAATAAAAGAAAAGATTTGAAAAGACATTGGGGGCCAGTGAGGTGGCGCTAGAGGTAAGGTGTCTGCCTTGCAAGCTCTAGCCAAGGAAGGACCCTGGTTTGATCCCCAGGCGTCCCTAATGGTCCCCCCAAGCCAGGGGCAATTTCTGAGCACTTAGCCAAGAGTAACCCCTGAGCATCAAATGGCTGTGGCCCCCCCCCACAAAAAAAAAAGACATATCAAATATGATCCCACATCTCCAGCAAAATCAGTTGAAGCCTCAGTTCTAGTTCTTGTGTTGTGCATGTCATGTTTTCATTTTCATTCTTGATTTTGCTTTTTTTGTGGGGGTGCACACCCGTTGACACTCAGGGTTAACTTCTGGCTATGCGCTCAGAAATCGCTCCTGGCTTCGGAGGACCATATGGGATGCCAGGGGATCGGACAGCGGTCTGTGCTAGGCTAGCGCTTGCAAGGCAGAGCCCTTACCTCTAGTGCCATCACTTTGACCCCCATTTTTATACTTATTTAGGTCAACTAAGTCATGGGAGACAAGGTGATTTTGGTCTTGAAATAGTTCGACTCTTAATGGTTCACTAATAATCTGGATTTAATTGGGAAAAATGGACTCCTGAGATTTCTCAAGTGATAGGACATATACCTAGGATGTGTGTAGGTCCCTTGTTGGATTCCTGGCATCACAGTTCCCTGACCCCTATCAGACCTGAGCACTGAACATTCGGTGTGCACTGCCAGATTGAATACAGCCAAGAGTGTCATAATCTCCTGAGCTTCACTGTGGTAGTGCTATAGAAATACAGTGATCAAGGGGCCAGATAGATAGCACAGCAGTAAAGCGTTTGCCTTGCATGTGGCCTGCCCGGGACAGATCTGGACTTAATTTCTGGTATCTCATATAATCCCTCAAGCCTGCCAGGAGCAATTTCTGACCACAAAGCTAGGAGTAACCCATGAGTGCTGCTGGGTGTGGCCCCAAAACACACACACACACACACACACACACACACACACACACACACACATAAATACAGTTATCAAAGGATAGAAATGCAGTATAGAGAGTATACTGCATAGAGAGTTCAGAAAGTATAAATTATTAACTTTTCAGAAAAGTTGGAAAATTTTCACATAATTAGATATCTCTGTTTTCTAGTTCATTATGCTTTTTTAAGTCTCTATCTAAACGCACGAGTAAAAAGCTATGCAATCAAAATTCAAATTTCATAAATTTATTTTGTTACAGATTTTATTATTGATATTTTGATTCAAATGATACAAGGGAGAAGATATGTACATCCAATTTTGTCTATCTAAGATGTTTATTAAGTGTCTGCTGTTTAAAAGACAGTAGATCCTTGGCACAAAGTAAGCAATTCAGTACCCCACCTTTGGAGATAGTAGAATTGTGCTAATTGTCCTAAAGAACAGGTTTCTTCTCACATAGAAACCATTAATCCTTTCTTGGTGCTGAGTTCAGCAGCTGTAGGTGAAGCTACTGTATTTGGGGAGGACTCAGGGCATCTCCCCCTAGCAATTCTTGACCAACCAAGCCAGAGTTTCAATGCAAGGGCTTCATAATATCATTCTGAGAGGGGTCTGCAGTTCCTGACATGACCAGGGTCACACTGTAGGTGCTCAGAGCCCTCTGGAGTTGTACCCAGCTCTGTTCCAGGGACCACATGGTATAGTGGTTTGAACTAGGCCTGCCCCATGGAAGATGTTTACTGTCTTTCTGATCCTAACAAAGATTTTGCTGTTTTTTTTCTCATCAAATTGCTTCATTTTTGTAATTTTTCATGCATGTTTTATATGTTTTTCATAATGATTGGGGTTATTGCTTCCTTCACTGAGGGAAGTATTTGGGCGTATAAATAGCCCATAGGCTTGATATTTATGTAATAAGTCACACCCACATGATTATCCTTCATATTGTAAAGTTTTTGGCATACATATAGAGTGAGTAGTTGTTAAAATCTGTTTTGTTTTATTTTACTGCACTGGGTTTCCTTATTCTGAAAAAAAATTCAAGAAGTAAAATTAAAATGTGACCTTTTATCCTGACAAAAGATATAAATTATTTTCAATTGCATGCCTTGTATAAAGACCAGATTACTAAATATCATTGCAAATTTTGTGACTCCACTTGATTTGAGAATGTCTAATATGGATTTACGTATTTGGGTATTTCATTCATTTCAACTCTCAAGTTTGAGAAGAATAAAGATTCAATTTCTCCTATGGAGGAACAAAACATCTAAAAAAGTTATATTTTTGAAATCACTCTGTACTCACTATATTTGTCCACAGTTGATGCCTATTTGAAGCAGGCTAGAGCATTTACTCCCACTCCTGTAGGAAAAAATTATTTTAAAAAACAAGCAAAAAACCAACAAGCAGTAGCATCAAAGGACATAGCAATGGAGCAAGGATTGATTTTCTATTACATGTTTTACTCGTGTTTTTTATATTCTCATTTATTTGACTGCTCTTCTGGTCATTCATCTCCCAAATGATTTCCACTGCAGTTACAGAAATTGAATCAGTTCTACAAGGGTTGAATATATTTGAACTCTTAAGTCCTTTGAATGTTCCCATTTGCTACAGAGAAAGCTGTGTTAATAAGTTTTTGTCAATCTACAGATCTCCCTGCAATGCTCTTATTCTGGAAGACAGTGGGGACCCTTTCTTACTGGTTTGCATCACTGTTTGAGGAAGGAAGAGAAATAGAACATGTCACAAGTTTTCATTATGTCATTATGAGTCCTTTCTGGGAAGCTTCACTCAAACCCTCCATCATCTCCAGAGTTAAAGGCTGTTAAACCGTGTCTGGCAATTCAGACCAGAGCCTTTGTTTTACAGATGAGAAAACCCATTTATTTAACAGGGTAATGTTTAATTTAGGGACAGAGCCAAGAATAAAATGAAGATGTCATAATCTTAAGTTTAGTGTTTTTTCCATTGTACTTGCCTCATTTAAAACTGATTATAAAGTTCTTTGTTTCTAATATAATAATAATAACACCCAAGCCATACTTCTCCGCATCTTCTCCTAGTCACCCATAACTTGTCAAAAAAAAAAAACTATTGTATTATTAAAATTTAGTATTTTTATTTTTTTATTTTTATTTTTTTTTGGTTTTTGGGTCACACCCGGCAGTGCTCAGGGGTTACTCCTGGCTTCATGCTCAGAAATTGCTCCTGGCAGGCACAGGGGACCATATGGGTCACCGGGATTCGAACTGATGACCTTTTGCATGAAAGGCAAACGCCTTACCTCCGTGCTATCTCCCAGGCCCCCAACATTTAGTATTTTTAAAAGAAAAATTTCTCAGCCTTAATTCTTTGAGAAATATTATTTATACATTTGCATCTATGTAAATACCATCCACATGTTTACATACATGTAAATATTTATATAGAGATATTCACATATTTATGTATCTGGTTGTTTTTACATATATGTAAATGTTGCATATATCAAAGGTACATATCTACAACTTTGATTTTGTAGTTCATATGATGAGAGATGTTATGGTTATCCTATGTAATGATGCTCATGTGGCATCTGGATAAGATTTCACAGTGGTATCATCAATAACAAAGACTTACCAAGTTTTAATATTTTTCTATAATTATGAGCTTAATTTGTTTGGTTTCGGAAAAACTCCTTAATACTTTCTCATTGTTAAAGGAAAGTGACTGAATTTATATTGTTGTATGAGATAATTTATTTATAATTATTCACAATTTTTCTAATGTATTTAAAACTGAACTTATATTTTTTCAAGTCATATTTGAAACATATTTTAAATTTATATAAAACATATTTTAAACATAAGGATTTCTTAAACTTCAAATATATATTAGATTTATATTTATATATTATATTTAAATGTATGTAAAATTATGTTATATTTATATATTTTATTATATTTAAATTTATATATTTATATATACATTTATATAAAACATACATTTTAAACATAAGGATTTCTTAAACTTCAAATGTTTCATATTTTGAAATCATCCCCTATAAAGTACTATTTCCATTTTTAGAAAACGAATGGAAAAAAGTAAGGAGATCTGATTGTATATCTAATATATTGAAGTATATATTGGAAGTATAAAACTATATAATGCATCCATTGAGAATTACAGCAATTGCAGAATTATCTAGACTAAATAATGCACCTTTCTACTTCAGAAATTCTAAAAAGAAAGGGGCTAGAGAGCAAATATAGTAGATAAGGTGCTTCTTTGCATGCAGCAGACCCTGGCTCAAGTTCCCTGTATTACATTTTGTCCCCAAACTTCAGCACCAGAGGAATGATCCAGAAACACAAAGCCAGGAGTTAGGCCTTATTGTGTCCAGGTGTGGCACAACCCCCCCCCCACATAAATAAATAAATAAATAAATAAATAAATAAATAAATAACAGAAAGAAAAGGTTTTAAATTTCAAAATATCTAAAGCATGACTTTGTCTATGAAATAATTCTACATATAAGATAGAGTCTCTGAAGGAGTATAGTTTATAAATTTGTAACTTAACATATTATATATATTAAAAGTTCTTCCTTTAAGAAGCTGGAGAGATAGTACAGCATGTAGAGTGCTTACCTTGCATAGAGTTGACCTGGGTTCAATCCTGGATACCCTACATGATTTTCCAGGCACAAGTAGGAATGATGCCTGAACCAGTGGGAAGCTTTGAGAACTGCATGTTTGTATGGCCCCAAAACAAACACAAATGTTTATATGTAAGCTAAAATGTTTAGACATTTTAGAACAGCATCATGTAAGTTGCAGCAACATTGAATCAGAGGATATTATGCTTAGTAAGTTAATCTGAAAAGAAAGGGACAATACACAATGACTCTCATAGGTGGGACTTAAAAGCACACATTAAGGTAGCAACAAAGGGCCAAAGGCAACACTATGGGAAAATTGATCTACACAATTCAGTTGGTTATGTGGGAAGCATTAGAAAAGGAGTAACATTTGGGTCCTTGAGTAAGGTAGGTAGGTAGGTGAACTGGTTCTAAGTGTGGTGTTGGAATTATATACTTGAGCAAGCATCAAGAATAGGGCTTATTATACATCACAGAATCTCTGATTCATTGGTAAACTGATTTGAAACCAGGGCTTTTGATTCACAAAAGTGACTCAAATTGCATGCATGTCCATGGCTTTTTGCGCACCAACATTCAGATACGTGAAACCCTAATACTTTGCCTGTCTTCTCCAACTCTGATATCCAGCCCCCCTGCAAGCTTGGGGCTCTTGTTCAGTGGAAGGCAGCTACACACACAGTTAGGTACTGGCTTCTTACTGGTAATAGCTACCATGAAGGAGTATAAATAGTTCTTAGATTCCCAGAGTCCCTTATTTTCTCTCAGTACAGTTTGCATACTGGAGACTGGAAACAAAATTCTAAATGTCAAATATGATCAAGGATACCTAAAAGTTAGGTATCTAAAACTCTAAAACTTAGAGTTACTTGAAATATACTTTTTCCCCAAGTAAAATGACTTTCTGGGTTTAAGAAAATGCATTTTAATTTTAAAGATATTCTATTCTGAATTTGTAAGAATGTTGACAAAATAGATTGATAAGGGATTTTCAGATGATTTTTTCTTCTTCAGCAATGTCTCCATTCTGTGACTTCAATAGAAAGTATGCTGATAGTTTATGATTTTAACTTTTGTAAAACAGTCTTGCAGTTGTGCAATTTAAATTACATCGTAACTTTTACCTCATTTCTTGTAGGAACTATCGCTCCAATTGAATGATGCATGTGTTTATAAATATTTCTAGGGATTATGTTTTTAATTAAGGTTTGTGATATTTGAAGGTAAACTGGAAAGCAGTTTCAAATATTTTTCGTCTGTATGTTAGTTTTTATTTCAGGTTTTAAAGCAGAGTACTCAATATTTAACTGCCTTTCAAAGCATTTCCTGAATGGCTGTTTGTATGTTCGTGAAATTAATGTGCAATCCTGTTTCTTCTGTTAAAAAGTCTCCCCTTTTTTCCCTCCACACAGTGAACTTGGCCACCAGCAGGCTTATAGGGGCCGTGGCTGGCACCATTCTGGCCCTGGGGGTGATTTTTGGAGGCACAGGGTGGGGCATAGAGTAAGCATCTTTCTGAGTTTCCAAGTGTTTTTGTTTGGTTCCTTATGTGTGAATCTCCCTGAATATCAACTCCCCTTGTGTTGTCTTGTTGAGGTGTTTTGTGGTAGTGCAACTTGTGCTGTGACTTGAATGTGTTTGTGTCCTGTGATTGTCTTGTGTGGTGGAGAACCTACTCCTGTCTGGAACAATGTGGGGCATACAATGTTATTGGGGTGCTTATTTTGTCTTCACGATTACCTCCAAACCCAAACTTCCATTGTTTTTCCACTTCTTAACGTCTAAGAAATAGCCTTTTCTTTAAAAAAAATGATTTGTTGTTATCTGAGTATTTTTTATGGTCCTTATAATAATTGTAGTGTTTATCTGGTCAAATAGATTTCCACATATGCAATGAACCCTTACCACAGTTGCATTTTCTTTTGTGCATGTTCTGTATGTTAGCCACTACAAATTAGAAAATAACTTGTTTTGAGTGAATTGGAGTCTTCAGTTTAATTTTTAATAAGAAGATTTAGGAAACAACTTTGATTTTTCTTGTAAAAGGGACTCATTCCAGTGAGTAGTCTTTGGGAACTGGAGTACAGGAATGCAAAGGTATTGGAGTCAGTAAGATAGTACAGAGGGTCAGGCCTTGCACACATTCAACCTGGAATCTGATCTCTGGAACCAGGTATGGTCCCCTGAGCCCCACCAGAAATCATCCTTGAGCACAAAGCCTGGAGTAAGCCCTGAGCACTGTTGTGTATGGCCCCAAACAAACAGACAGTACAACAACAATGAATGAAAAGGTATTTAATCCAAATATGTAATTCCTAAAGGGAAAAGTTAGATATTATCTGGTGGATTTGTCTTAAACTTAGCCAATGTATGGATGAGTATTTTGGATGTCACTAGTCATTGAGCTCCCAGCAAGTCCTTAATTGGGGTCACTTCATACTTGATCTACATTCTCAGTATAGTTGTTTGTTATCCGTGGGATATTGCTTTCTTGATTGCTAGTCTGTAGACTAGAAGACTATCATGGTTTTATCCTTTTACCAACATGGGAAAAGTCCCTTACATACTGTTTTTTCACTAGGAACATGTCCCAGAAGCACCGAACATTCACTTTCATCACTCACAGCCATATAGTTCTCTTGGTGATATTTCCTGGTTGTCTCTTGTAGTTGCTACAGACAGATGTTCTTAAATGTTGGGACTGGGATTCCTGGGCATGAAAATGAATGAAGGGAGGTGCAGAAGTGTGAGTCCCCCTTTGTGCTAAAGGTTCTCTGAACCTTCTCTGCCCAGGATGAAAAGGCCTTTGAGCAAACTCAGATCTTCTCATAGAACAGAGTTCAAAAAAGAGTACAGTGAGCCCAGAAAATGAAACCATAAGGGAAACATATTTTCTTTCTCCACACTTGTTATCAAATGAAGTCTTTAACAAGAAAGTTAGCAAAACGAGATTTTGGTCCTGTAAAATTTCTTTTGGGATCTTTATTAGAATATGTAAAGAGTAATAATCTATTTGAGGGAATTTCTATATATACATTTATATGAAATTTTCCTCTTGATAAATTTTTTTAAAAAATCATGTTAATTCTAGTTTTTTATTTGATCAAAATTGCCATGTGCCATCATGTACCAACTGAAAGGATGGGGTTTTTTTCTTGTAAAGCATTATGATTTAAAAATTATTCATAGTTAAGTCTTAGACATACACTATTTTAGCACCAAGTCAATCACCAGTGTTGACTGACCTTCCTCCACCAATGTGCCCAGAGTCTATTTTATGCCACCACTCCTTGTCTCAGCCTGCCATCATCACAAGCCCATTTTTAATTTTGTGGTTCAAGTCTCAGGGGTCTCATGATTTCATCATTGTTGACTCTGTGTCTTGAATAGCCTTGTCCATTATTTTTTGTTTTGTTTTTTGTTTTTGTTTTTGGGTCACACCCGGCAGTGCTCAGGGGTTACTCCTGGCTCCATGCTCAGAAATTGCTCCTGGCAGGCACGGGGGACCATATGGGGCACCGGGATTCGAACCGATGACCTTTTGCATGAAAGGTAAACGCCTTACCTCCATGCTATCTCCCGGTCCATTCTTATCACCACCCATACACCTGAGTCCCCTTGGCCCCTGTCCCCCATCAATTTATATCTGTCTTTCTGCCCCGCCCACTAAATTTCTTTTCTTCTTCCCACTATACCCTGGGGCCAAGAGTTCTTGGGAACCCACTTTAAGCTATTGCATTCTTTCATGCACTTGTTCTAAATACCACATAGAGGTGATATCATCCTGGATATATCCTTCTTCTCCTTCTGGCTTATTTCATTTAAGATAATATCTTCTAGTTCCATTGAAGAGGTATATTTTAATGTTTTCCTGGATCCCCAAATAAGTGAAAAAACAAGGTCTTTATTGTAAAAATAGTCCTTGCTACCAGACCTGATTCCATTCTTTCCAGTGTTGTTGATTTATGGCCATTTCTGGTTTTAACAGGTAAGTCTGCATAATTATATACATTTTATAAAATATTTATTACTTATAGTTTAAGTGCTATATATATTGATTTTTCATTTTTCCTCACAGTTTTAAATGTTGTCATAACAGCTCAAAACATAAATGTAATTAAAAAAATGAAGTACAATATCCACAAAGTACAACATAAATTGTTTTGGCACCTCTTAGTCATTCTGTGAGTTGTGAGGCAGTGTCATGATCACTTAGTAATTCAAAATTTCATAAACATAGGTTTTATTTTGCTTTTATTTTATTACATTACTTATAGTTATAATTTATTAATAATTTTGCTTGGATTATGTTTTGATTCCAAATCACGATTTTCTGATCTGGTAAGAACAAATAATGATTAATTCAGAGGATGGGTAGTCATACACATATTTCTCAATTTTTTTTAAATTTAGATGCTGAAAACGTGGGGAAGAATCCCATAAAAAAAAAAGGCATAATGTGTCCTTCAAGCAGGAGCTAGCAAACCATAGCCAGATAGTAAATCATTTTGGCTTTTCAGTCCATGGGCTATTGTTGGCTACAACCTGATATATCTGTTGTGTAATGTCAAGTAGGTGTACACAGTGACTGTGTCTGTGTTTTAATAAACTTTCTTGACATACACAGGCAGCAGTGCCAGATTTGGCCTAGGGCTTGCCTGGATGGTGACCCACCCTCCATGTGGAGCATAAGCTTGAGAATCGAACAAATGTATGTTCAGGTGTTGCTGTGGTAACTCTTAATTCCTGGAAACTTCTGATTTTTTATCTATCTGTCAGAGAGAGGCATAGTTCCTACCTCATCTAGGTTTTGTAAGGATTAAATGAAGTCCTATTTGTTAAAGACTCAGAACTGTGCCTGACATAGTAAGTGCTTAATATACTGTATCTAAAAAGCTTCTGCTGCCCTGGGAATCATTCTGATTTGTATATTGTTTAAAAAATGCCAAAATCTGTGGTCTATAGGATTTCATTGTTTAGATTAAGATCATGTCACAAGTCCAGGAGTGTAAAGAGACTAAATCCTTAACACTCCTATTGTAGCTGGCCAGAGTTCTTCCAAGCAGGCCCACAAGCACAACTGCTGCCTGAGTGGCAATTAGTATATCCCAGCATTGGTGTTGCTCAAAGCAACACTTATGTACACAGTTGAGGGCACCGATGTGAGCAGAAAAGAGAATATTTACACAGAAATAAATGTTTCTGCCCATCTGAGGATGCTAGAGAAGGCCTTGAAATCGAGCATGTGACTTCTGGAACAGGGATGGAGAGTTTAAGGACTAAGAATATTTTACTGTTGAATGACCATGAACCTATATCCTAGCACCTATATCCTAGAAGGAGGTGGTGTTTAAAATACTATTTGTAAGCCTGGAAAAATAATACAGGAACTCAGCCAACTCCAATTCAATCCCCAGCCCTGTATATGGCCAGTCCCCCAACCAACACCTGAACTGTCTACTGAGAACAGAGTCAAAGAACAGAGCCTGGAGGATAGCAGGGGATGGCTACCCAAAAAAAAAAGGCAAAGAAATATTTCTGCAAGATTCCATTGTTGCTTATGCTTAAAAACTGTGAACTACAGTGTTTTTCACAGGTGTGGAGAGAATGTATATCCAAGCCTCCATTTTTCTCAGTCATAACTGGAGAAGTTGAAATAATTCCAATTGAATCCAAGAAATTTTTTTCCTCAAAGTTCCCCAAATGAGTTATTTCTTATATTGTCTTTGTATCTCCATGGTCCAGTGGAGGAACCATGCAGTTAAGAAATCTGTCTTTCAGAGAAAGTCTTAAAAAGGAAGATTAGACTTTGGGAACCTCTTTCTGACTTCTCAAATTTGATTTTATCTCAAAAGTGGGGAATAAGAAATTTAGCAGACACCCAGGTGTGTGTTAGTGGGAATTTTTGTAGAATGTTCTTCCATTTAGTTGAATGTTTTTCATGACTTCATTTGCCAGTCAGATGGAACTAATTCTAATGTAGTTATGCTCTTTAGGTCATCTTTGGCTTTTGACTCATGATACTGAGAAGGGAAGAAGATGAAAGAAATGCAGTGATAGTAACTAGGTCATGTTTTCTTATAATTGTGGAAAAGATATAATTGATAACATTCAGTTGTCAACAATGCAAAATATTTAGATTTAAAGGCATCCATAGTCAATTTATGACTATACATAGCATTTAAACAGAAGGCCACAGAACTAGCACAATGGGTAAGGCCTTTCACCTGCAGACCCGTGTTTAATCCCTGGCATCCCAAGCAATCTCCCCGAGCCTGCCAGGAGTGATTCCTGAGTTGAGAGCCAGAAGTAGCCCCTGAGCACCGCTGGATGTGCCCTAATAAAAGGGCAAAAAGTGAAATAAAAAATAAGGCAGTTTAAATATTTAGCCATATTTTATGCAAGAGAATGAACTTCCTACAACCTCTTAACTACTCTTCCCTTGTGGTGCTGAAGTGGTGCTCATATGACTTTTTTCCCATGATCCTTTGCCACAGGTCCTAGTGCCACCAATCTCATAATAGGCTCCATCGCTGGTGCCATCCTGGTAGCAGCCATTGTCCTTGGGGGTACAGGATGGGGATTTAAGTAAGCAACAGCGCATGTTTTCTTCTTGGTAGCTCGGCACTTCTCTTTTCTGCTTACATAACTTAGTTTTGAGTTCCTGCTACAAGAGTTCAAGTGTCAAAGGAAAACTGGTCCAAAAAGATTGACTCACGAATAAGCTAGGAAAGAAAAAATGGCAACTTGGCCATCTTCAGACTAGTGGGAAAAGAGGAAACATGGAAAGAATAATGTCTGCATTCTTCTTTAAGGAGAACCAAGTGAAAGATCTTGAAAGAGAAAACATTTAAGTTTTTAGGAGTCATTCAGCCTTCTGAGACACAGATAGTGCAGGGAAGAATGAAGTTGGAAATAAGGAAATATAAATTCCTCATTTTTGTCTACCACTACTTTATGTCCTGTTGGCATTTTGAAATTTGACCACCCAAATAACCATTTCATTATTTTTCACTCAGTACATAGATAGCTTTGTGATTTTAAAAGTTCTATTTTGTAACAAAAATATTGAAAATGTTTTCAATTAATTTCATTTAAATAAACTAGTCAGCTAAATGAATGTAGCTGAAGTTTGAAACTTATGTATTTGATTCTTCCAATTAACTGCTAATGGTGCCATGGAGGCTTGGTGGGCTTTCACTATGACCTTTTAGTTTGGATTGTACATTGATCCAAGTTTGCAAAAATAAACGCACCAGGTAACCCACAAATAAATCTTAATTATGAAAAAGTTATTTTCTTATTATCTATTTTGGATATTTTCATACTTCAGATTAATTGAAGAAATTTTTAATGTATTTTCATTTTGTGGTTACTAGATTCCTATATTAAGATTTCTAGGTAATATCTAATATGCCAGATATTATCTGTGATGAATTAAGTTCCAATAAGATCTATAAACTTATAGATTTATAAATTTAAGTAGGAAATAACATCATTACTCAAATTCAAAACCCACTTTACCAATATCAGAGTAGAAGAAGGTTTTGTCCAGAATTATTCAAAAAGAAAATTAATTATGAGCTTTCTATTATAATTGGAATACTGAATTTATATATTTAAATCAGCTGAAGTTTTCATTTTAAAAACAAATAGAATACATAAGAACCAAATTATGCCTAAAGTAAACTTAATTTTTTCTCCCAATTCTTTTATTATACTAAGATTGTGGGTCATTATAGAGTGTCTTCGTTTTGGAAAGGTATTATCAAAAAAGGCTATTATTTTTCCTCTGGAGAATTATAACCTTTAAGTAGGTGGAATAATAATTATGGTGTTAGTACATTCTCCAAAATACATGCTCACAATGGACAACTACCATTGAATTTCTCAGGATATTTAACAAGGTATGTTCAGAAAATGAATTGTCACCCAACTACAAATATACTTTTCTGTTGGGCTGGCTTAGTACCAGCAGAATACTTTCTTTATAGCTTATTACTGTACAAAAGAAAAGTTCTATGATCATGGTTTTGTGATCTAATTTAGTAATAAACAATGGAATTTTTTCATAAATACTCAAAAAGAAATTTGGCTGATGCCTAGGCAGAGATCACCTTAACATTGGAAAATCTAAATTTGGAAAGTCTCGAAAGAAGCATGTAGTTTCTGCTCATTTTCATCCGATCACCTGCACTGTCAGAGTCACCCCTCATCAGAGCACTGTTCTGTAGCAGGACCTCAAAACCATGGCCTGGCCTAGCTCACAGCTTGGATTGCATGTTTTTGGGTACAATGGAAATGCCTTTATCACTGTGTATGTAAGTGGCTTTAGGCCCTGGACAGGTTGGTTATTTCTGTCTTGAAGACATGTTGATCATCAAAGAATAGGGAACAATAGGAGGGAAGATGGACATTTAATGAGCAACTGACCAGTGGCAGAACCTTGCTGGACAGCCTGTGGACTGCTGAGCTGATTCAAAGGCCTTCCATTGTCTTCTGACCCTAGAGGTCATTTCAAAGGAAACAGTTGTAGAAAGGAATATACAGTGACAGAAAGAGATTTTTTTGTGCTCCCAAAGAAACAAAATAATGAAGCTGGAATTGAGCTCAGATGTGTAACTTGGTGAGTTTCTATCAGGAGACATGCCCTCTCTTCCTGCTGCGTCCTGATTGCTCTACCAGGACCGGCATTTACTTAGATGGTCAAGTCCTGTGATTTAGACAAAACGTGAAATAACAACTGCTCCTTGCAATAAAAGGTTTTGTGTGCTGAATGATAAAGTTTTCCTACTAGTTGGGGATATTCTGGAAAGGATTTAGTTAGAAATGATGAGGATGTCTAATTATTTCTTTAGTTGAACTGAACTTCAGTTTTCCCTTTTAGTTGAGCATCAATATACAAAGGTTTCTTAGAGAATTAGAAACTGCTCATAGTATATAATAATATTGTTACTGGAAATGCCCCTAGAAAGTTTCAAAGAAGCCTGAAGAATCTGGAGGCACATACATCTTTACATTAAGGGAGCTGTGCGCTCTTTTCAGTGAGAAGTGCTGCTTTGCTCTAAGGTCACCATTCAATTCTGGGTGCCATCTTTGAGTGTCACCGAGTAATTTAATGTAGAGTGTCATGCCTTGTATGACCTGTCTTGGTCTGAGAAGTACATCTGTAATTGTTCTTCTGATATTATCTGCTTATCTTTATATTTTTTATTAAGCCATATTTCCTCTGAAATCATTAGTATGAAGGCCAAGTCTTGTGAGTGTGCATGTATGTGTGAGGGTGTGCATGTTTATGTGTGTAAAGTGATTATAGAGTTTACCAAGATTATTATGTTAAAAAATGAACAGAAATTTAGATGACATTTTTTAGCAGAATGGTAGTCTAAAAGTTTTAATTTAATTTAATAGATTTCCACAAGTAAGGGTATAGAATTACTGAGAAAGTTGAAAACATACTTTATTTGATAGATTATTTTTTCTAGGTCATTCTGAAATATTGGGTAGTATGTCACTTACAACTTAGCAGCTTGAGTTTCTCTGAACATTTTTGTGAAAAATAAGCATAGGCCATTGGTACACAAATTTGTCTAATTTTCCCCATATCTCATTTTTTTTATAATCACCTCATGTTCCTTTTTCTTCTTATCATCTACGCCTACAGAAAAAGCAATGGTTTGTGGTGCAGAGAATTGCAAACTTGTCCTAGTTGACTCATGGAGACATAGATCCTCTAACCAAGTTTGAATAATAATGCTACTTGATTGGGTTATTGGAGCTGTTACTTTCTTTAGACATTGGAGGAAGTCAAGTTCATCTTAATGACATCTTTATAAGGTTTAAGAACAGTAGCCAATAAGTGAGGAGAATTTCAAATCTCCATTTTCAAATAGAATTTAAATTATTGCCTTAAGCATAGTTTTTATTAGATATTCCCTAACTATGAATATAGGAATATAGATATGAGCAATGGAACAATTTGCTTTTTTATAGAGAAGATACAATATAGTACCTTGAGTAATCCTCCTGGGAAAATGAATTCAGACTTGAAATTCTTGGTGGAGAGTAGTAATTCTTTATGTAAAGCTTAAAAGGTGAGAGTAGCCAATAGATATATTTAAAGAAGATCTAAAGGCCTTTAACTAAACATGACTATTGATATTAAAGAGTTTTGTTTTTAGCCTATAAATGTATGTGTAGTATAATATATAGTATAGGCAAAAATCAAGTTTTTTAGAAATGATGAAACAATTTATGAGAATTGGATTAAGCTATACCAACACTTTTGAGTGGTCCAGAATACCTTAGAGATAGAGATGATTATCTCTAAGGTGAGATAATTATCTTATGGTGATAAATAAGATAATAATAATGATAAGAGACAATTATATTATGGTGAGATAATTATCTGTCTCTTCAATCAGAGAAGAGGCACTAAGAAGAAATAGCTGTGGAAGAAAAGCAAAAAGTACCATTCGAGATAGTTTGTGCTTCTCCACTAAAGTTGAAAGAAAGACATTTCACATAGTAAGGCCTGAAGACACAGCTTACAATAGACAATGTCTCACTGTTGCTTCATAATTTACTAAGAAGGAACCTGGAATTAGCCTGCTTTGGGGACGCTCCTTTCTGTTCTCATCTCAGGGCTCTACCTTGTCCCTACTCAGTGTCAGTGGAGGAAATGAATGTCCTGGATGTTCTTCTTGGTATTCAGAGTTCATTGTCCTATACAAGTGTATGGAGCAAAGGGGGCAGAGGTCCCCGATCTGACCTAGGAGTCCACTCACCCTGTGGAAAAGTGTTTCTATGCAAAATAGAATCTAGGCTTTAACTTTAACTTTTTAAAGGAGCTTAACTTTTTGTACCCTGGAGGTCCTATCAAGCCGAAATAGTATTTTATATCTCTAGTAGAAAATAAACCACTAAAGGCTGGGTAAATAATACAATTTTTCTAGCAGGTTCAGGGCCCTGAGTTGAATCCTGGTCCCTCCTCAGCACTGTTGGGCATAGCTCAGAGTGACAGAGCCCAAGGTTTATAGAGGCAGAACTGAGGTCACTTCTCAGTACCACAGGGCCCTTCAAACACCTTTAATAGAGCTCACACTCCATTCAACACTTACTACAGCCCCAGAGAGAACTGCCACACCAACAGCAACTGTTGGTGGATTGTCTGGTTGGTCCACCGTCTCCATGTAAGGAATAAACATCCCATATCCCCTATCCAGAGAGGATAGAAGATAGCTGTTCTGGTTGTAATAGTCCACAATGAATAAGTCACACAGACAGATAGGAAGGTGTTAAGAGGCAAGAAACTCACACTACAAGCTGTTCACCCACAGGCCAAAAAACCTCCCTCCCTCAACTTTCCTGCCTCCTCTTTATCAGCTCCAAACAGAGCCCCTCCCCCCAGTGGAGGGAGGAAAGCAGGCAATGAGAACAGATACAAATGAGAACTATTAAGAAGACCTCTCTGGGGCCCGGGAGATAGCATGGAGGTAAGGCGTTTGCCTTTCATGCAAAAGGTCATCGGTTCAAAT